>CM060949.1:42538207-42590707 GCA_030765055.1 Mantis religiosa | reverse complement strand
TATGCTTTATTGTACCTAAGCCCCAAGTGGGGCATTCCTGGGAAGAAGGATGACGTGAGAGTAGACAGAGGACGGCCGACTCAAAGAGTCACGGCATTACAGAGGGCAAGGACTTATAGTTTTTATCGCGATATCAGGACTATGTTATAATTTATACTGATGGGTCCAAGAACTCAAATGGTGTTGGTTGTGCTTACGTGTGTGGAACCGAACCGTATACATTCGGATTCCACACTAGCACTTCCATTTTTACTGCAGAGCTTTATGTAACATACCGGGCCATTTTACACGTACGTCGACGAAAGTTGGGGGACTGCTTAATCCTAAGTGATTCCCTCAGTGCACTTCAAAGCCTACGGCAGCTGTACAACTACCACCCTATTGTGCAGCGTATACAGGATGCCCTCCACGTTTTACACGCTTCTGGCGTTAACGTGCTGTGTGCATGGATCCCTGGTCACGTAGGCTTGCGGGGGAATGAAATGGCGGATTCGGCAGCCAAGACGGCTCCATGAAGCCCAGGGTTCGAGTACTATCTGTGACATCGGAAGATTTTAGGGCCGTATTGCGGATAGCTGTGCAAACCTGCTGGCAGGAAGAGTGGTCCGCTCTCTGCAATAATAAACTTAGATCTGTCAAAGAACTTCCGATTCCCTGGGTTACCTCTTGTCGGTCGTCTCGTCGCGAGGAGGTGAATTTGGCTCTGTTGCGTATTGGGCACTGCTTTTTTACTCATAGTTTTCTATTTAAAAAGGAGCCTTCTCCACTGTGCCCGTTTTGCAAAGAAGCGTTGTCTGTACGACACGTGCTGCTAGAGTGTTTTCACCTAGCAGACCTTAGGACGTCTCTGCAGCTGCCGGCCAGCTTTGCAGATATGCTAGCGGACGATAACACAGTAGTGGAGAAGGTTTTTAGATTCTTTTCTCTTTTAGAGTTTAGGATTTGACGAATAGAATTTATGACTTTTTAGATTTATATTTCTTTCGTTTTTATAGTTTTTTTTACGTGTATGTATTCTTTTGTAAGTATATTTACATTTTTATAGTTTTTTTTAGAGAAATTTATATCTGGCTTTTGCCATGACCAGTTAGTTTTAAAAAGGGCGCTGATAACCTCTGCACTTGAGCGCCCTCATACGCATCATCTCCCTCTCTCCCTGCAGCGCCGAGACTCCCGCCGACACTTCTATGCTGAAAGAGACCACTAGAAGATACATGATATGAAATGAAAATAGAGATGAAATGAAGGGACAAGAAATTCATGGGATGTAATTAACCTGTCAATTATTTGCCTGGCGACACGAAAAAAGCCATGGGTCAATGGGGTTGGCCACGGGAATCGAACCGGACCTCCCTAATGCCGGCCAAATCCGCCTTAGCCATTCCGCTCGGTGGAAAGAAGGAAGAAGGACTTCTGTACGAGACTACGCATTGGGAGAAGGGTCATCATCAGGCATTGGATCCCATACACCTTTAAAGGGATACGAAGTTTACTAGTCTCACAGTATATAACTGCTGACGTCAGTCTCGGGGACAACACGCAGGGATAGTCCGGTTCGCAACATGTAGCTTTAGTTTCATTACAACTACTGCTCGCCACACTTGTAGATCTGCCTTCTAGGGAATGCAAGGTGTTTGACATATTGTGTTAATAGCATTACTTTCAGAAAAATTATTGGACAATCTCCATTTTATAATACAAAACTTTTGGGTATTATCAACAACTATTAAACAGTTGGAGAATGTAATTTAGAGCTGTGCAAGAGCAGCCAAGGAGGTGTCTGCAAAAGTTAATTATATAAAGAATGCACCACCTACCAACGGAATAAAAATCCAGTCTACAAAAAAGTACTGGGTTTTCAGTGCTGCATAATACAGGAAATAAGCTAAGTCTCGGACAAACACATGAAAATGATTTGTACTACTCATATGCACCATTAACGTTATGTGACTTTGAACGAACTTTCTCCCAATATTTGTATATTGTTTCAGCAAGAGGCACAGAATATACACATTTGACAATTTACAAACATGCATGCTTGTTCACTGTAAATCCCGCAAGGAAAGCGATGAGGAGGATGGCATACTGTAACCTGTGTTACATTTTGTAGCCGAGCCGGAGTGTACACACATACACAGAGCATCGGTATATTTGTTAACACGGACGTTTGTTGAAGTCACGCTTGGCCTTGTATAGTACCTGGGTACGTACATTGATTGCTAAGGTGTATGTGATTTGATGTCTGGTCATCATGTTACTGCTGGGAATTCATATTTTAATTTAACTTAAAACCAAATTCGACGAAGTTAAATTAAAAACATCTTGGAACTTTTTCTGACATTGCCACAACTTGGTGATACATAAAATACCACATACACACTGTTAATTACTTATTAAAAACTGAAAAAAAAATCCAATACGACAGGATTGTAGTACAGTATCTAAGGTACACATATGATAGGCACATTGTGTTTGCAATCTCTTCCGCATTGTCACGAATCACGATAGCGCGGCTTGTGTACACAAAGAGGCTGGAGATAAGGAATATGCCGGAAGAAATAATGATAGCGCGGGATAAAAGACCTGCCGGCACCGATAAGGTTACGCTTCTGGAAGAGGACAGAACATTCGATTCCTGTTTGGTCCAGAAATATCTCGAATTTACGAAATAGGCATTTAAGGACGTGACGGCTCGCAAAGAGTTGGTTGTGAAACAGTGTTGTGAAATGAGACACAGCCAGCTGTATTGTTGTAACGAGAGCTAAGGATGTAATCTGCTGTCACTGTTTGTTATTGTGATCGACTGATGGTGTATGTAACGTAATGCTGCTGTAATCTATAAGAGTATTTCTACGAAAATAAAGGAGATTTTCAATTTCTGCAACTCGGCCTTTTAATTCTACGAAACCACAAAGTCACAATATGCTAGCACCATAAAGATTCAATACCTAATAAAATTACTAAGCTATATAAATGGAATTCAAACTGTGAAGAGAAAAGTTTCCCTTTACTTGATTAACAAAGTTCTCAAACAGCTGCATTAAAACCATCAAAATGATTTTCTTCATTAAAAAACCTTTTCTTATCACTATACTTACACAATAACGCCTAAATGCGGTAGTTGACGACGTCAACACTGCCACAAGAAACACTAATTTTGTAAACGAGGTAGGCAACTCTCCCCTAGTTTATGATGGTTCAGCCGGTGCATGAAGAGCAGATTTTGGACATAAAAGGCCGAAAATGTTACCGCCAGCAATGAGATAAAGGGACATTGCCACACGATTAAACTTTGTTGAAGTTGGATCTCCTGTTTCATTACCATTGCTATGAGGAAGAGGAAAAATATTTCCTCTGCAGACAAATTATAAACATCTGTCAAGGCACTTTACTTACCAGCTAATACGTATTCGTTTGTAACGGGCATTAAAACGTTTTGGCACAGAATATTTCCTGTTTTCTTGCTTTAAAAACATTGGTTTATTTTCTTGTAGCACTAAAAGCTTTTTCCTCTAAGCATTGAGAACAGCTTGCGGTATAAAGAACCTGTAATTTAGATAGCAGACAAAAGAGAAGCATCTCTCGCATTGTTGATGCAAACATAGCACTCAAGTTTTGCCATCGGAAACAAGGCTGGATAATAAATCTATGCTATGCGGAATAATAATTTAAAATGGAGGAGATTTTGTCATTCTACAGCGGATGCTTAATTGGTCGGGGGAGGGGGTTAACAGTTAAAGCATTTTCTAGCGGGTTTTTGAATACTTATACACTTTTAAGGCTTATTCTTTCGCTTCTTCCTCTTTCTTTCTAAGGAGCTGGCAGCTACATTTTCCTTTTCGGAAGCAATTCTTAAACAGTAGTCTCTCTAAGCGTTTGAATAATCGGGGTTACAACAGCTGCTACTGTTATAATATAAGGTACGCTCAATAGAAACCAGCTGAAGACATAATTACACAAACCAGTACTTGTATGTTAGAAGTATCAGCCCTGGCTGTTGAGACACATGTCCCTCTGTGACACAAAACGGTGTGTGACTGTCTTATAAAAGTCCCGGGGCTGCGATGTGAACCAGTTCCGCACGTACAGCTGGACGTCATTGTCCGAGGTGAATCGTTTGCCCCTCAGAGCCTTTTTAAGGGGACCAAAATGGCGTAATCAGAGCAAAAGAGGTCTGGACTGTATGAAGAGTGGTCAAGAACCTCCCACTTGGATTTCTGCAGGAGTGCCGCGACTGTGTTTGCCGTATGAGGCTTTGCATTGTCATGGAGCAGAATGACGCCCTGGGTGAGATTACGTAGTCGCTTAGATTTGATCGCTTGGTGAAGGTTGGTCAAAGATTGAAAGTAACGCAAAGTATTCACTATTGTCCCGTATTGCACCTTTGCTGCACTTGTGTGGATGGCCTTGGCTTTTTTGGTGGTGGTGACCCTGGATGCCTCCACTGGAGACTTCGTCGTTTTGATTCTGGTTCGAAGTGATGACACAATGACTCATCTACAGCCACCACTCGTGCCAGGAACTCATTCCCCTCCCTAGCATAGCGCTGCAGATGACCAAGAGAGTGGGCTATTCGACATGCTTCCTGGTGTGGTTGACGATTGTGGGGCACCCATTGGGCACACACTTTGTGCAAGAGCAGTCGTTCCTTCATGAAGGTGTGAACATATCCGACGCTCAATCTGACCTCGGCGGCTATGGCTTTCACTGTCACTCGGCGGTCCTGGGTAATGAGTGCATCAACCAGCTGGAGGATGTCATCGGTAATGTAGTGTGCTGCTCCAGACCGTGCATCATGCGCTAACGACATCCGTTCTCCCCTGAAGCGCTTATGCCACGCCTTGAACCTTGCAAGCGACATGCAGTGTTCACCGTACAATCGTGACATTCGTCGTTGACTGTCCGTTCCCCCTACTCCTTCCATTGTCAGAAACGAACAACACCTCTTTGCTGTTCCTCTGACGCCTCATTTTCATTGTTTGAAATGCGACTGACAGCGTTGGATGATTGATGCATGCTGCTGCTAGCTTTGTGTAGTCACATGACGTACACGCGTGCCCTCAAGCAACGGGCTGTGGCCTTCCACGCTCTGGTCGGAGCAACCTTCGTTACACACGTCACGATATTGCCATTCTGTCACTAGTTTGTGCATATGAGACTCGGGCTCGTTTCATTTTGAACGGCCCTTATAGTACCAAGTCATTTGTCTGCAACATCTGTTCGTTTTGAACTTTTTCGCTCTTTTAGACCCTGAAATATTACTTATTTCATTTAGGATTTTAATCTGGACTCCACGTTGATCTATTACCATGCTATTTTCTTCTGCCTTTCCTATAATCAGCATCCTCTTCTACACTTTGGTGCTTCATTTGCTATGTTAATCCCTGAGTTTGGACAGATGGTATACAACAGAGGAGGGCAGTTCGTGTATTGTAGTCCAAGGGAGATCCATTACAACTGCTGCATCTCAAGAGCAAGGGCCGCGCCGTGGCTCAGTGGTTAGACTGCTTGGCTCTCACCAAGGTGGCCCGGGTTCGATCCCAGGCGACCGCAAATTGAGATTTGTGGTGGACAACACGCCACTGGGGCGGGTTTTCTCCGGGATCTCCGGTTGCCCCCGCCATCTCATTCCACCGGTGCTCCATTTTCATCTCATGTATCATCAGGTTCATCGCCTGCGGTGCCGTATGTAGTAAAAGCGGGCGTTAAACACTACACATTTTTTTCAAGAGGAAGAAAAGTAGTCAAGAAATCACAATAAACTAAGGATCACAAGTAGACACTATCAGGCCACAGATTATGTGGAAGAATGAAATAAGCCACCCATACGATCCCAGGACGAAAGAACTTGGCCATTGCGCTGCTAAATTCACACTCAGTATGATTTTCATACATATGCCCTGTGAGTCAGCTGCCCCTATTTATTTTTGAATTTACGCAACGTGCTCAGCAACATATGTAACGTATGTCTTTCTTGAATGCCTTTTAATGGATGATCTGCAGAGTATTTTATAGAGAAAAGGTAGATAACTCAGTGCATAAGTTTTGTATGGGACAGAAAACCGTCCCTATGCATGTCGATTCCAAAACCATCATACTTAGACACAGATCGTCCCAGTAGCAATTTTATACGAATTTGTAAACCTTTAGTCATTAGCATACATTCACACAGATACATACATGCCCGCCTCGATAGCGTAGATAGTAGCATGTCTGCCTCACGTTCAAGAGGTCCCGAGTTCGAATCTCGGTCAGGGTGAGTTACCTGGATAAGGTTTTTCCGGGGTTTTCTCTTATTCTTATAGACGAATGTCGGGTGGCTCTAAGTTCCATGGATCCTGGGCACATTTGAGCATCATTTCACCCATTTCATTCACCGTCCGATATGACTTAACTTTGGAGGACGTAAAATTACAAAAAACAAGAGTTACTCCTACACACATACACACTCACACCTTCAAACACGCCCTTGACGGAACAACTTATCACATGCATAAGTTGACAATAACATTGCAACACAAGATGACAGATCTTCACAGTGGGGCCGATTTAATCTTTAGACAACACGTGTTTTCGACGTAGAACCATGTCAAAAATTGCTACGATGATACATTGTTTTTGCTTCTGTCACAAATTATAGCAGTTTTTAGCTTATTCAGTAATTGTAATAGGCGGTGCAGATTTTTTATTTCTTTTAAAACTACCAAAACGAGCTCAAAACACTGTATGCAGCTGTAAAAGCGGGTAAACATTCGAGCTGTGAGTCTGAGGTCTGCAGTTACATATTTGCATAGAAGCCTCAGCTCGCAAAGTAGCGGCCACGCCGTGGCTTAGTGGTTAGACCGCTTGGCTCTCACCAAGGTGGCCCGGGTTCGATCCCAGGCAACCGCAAAGTGAGATTTGTGGTGGACAACACGGCGCTGGGGCGGGTTTTCTCCGGGATCTCCGGTTTCCCCCGCCATCTCATTCCACCGGTGCTCCATCTTCATCTCATGTATCATCAGTGTCATCGCCTGCGGTGCCGCATGTAGTAAAAGCGGGCGTTAAACACTACACATTTCATTTCATTTCATTTCGCAAAGTAGCGTTGGCTAAAAGGTATCACAGAGGTTACCTTGCAACTCTGACAGTAAAAGTTGGGTTCCTTCGTGTTCAGCTCAGATATTTGATTACCCTTATTTTACCTCTTGTAGCCTATAGTTTGATATTATGATACAAATAACATTTTTATAACATTATATATGTTTATAAAATACGATAATCACCATGTTTTCCACTGGCATATGGAAATAAATTTATAGTTTGTAGCATATATTTTGTTATAGTCGGTATTGTGCTTGATCCATTCAACCAAGTTTCAAACACTTCATAAATGCAAAGTGACTTTATCTACTTGCGCCTACGTCAACGTTTAGCGTAAATGAAACCTCTCAAATACTGTCGGGGGTCGTCAGTTTGAACATTTACTGCATTGATGAAATCCACACTTTGAAAATTTATTTTTCTGCTTAGCCGAGAAGTTAAACTTTCACAACTGCATTGTCAGTAAAAGAAGTAAAGCAAAATATTTGAGCATGAAACACTTAATGTTCCTAAAAATGAAAGCTAACTACGTAATATGGTTTACAAAATCAGATACGATACAGATTATAAATGCTTACAAAGCTATGCATGATCCCTAATTATCGGATTGTCATTCTTGTGTCTTTGGCTCACAGGAGAACCAATAGTAGCAATGAACAATTTTATTGTTTACTTTGTTTATTTTTTGTATTATAGTAACTAAAATACATACAATAAAGACTAAGAGAAAGGGTTAAAAACTAAGACAATGTATGGTCGTTTCGAACCTAACCCTTGTAACACCATATGTCCACAACTAACCATCTCGGCCAGCTGCCACGTATTCTATGTCGCTCGTTGGGAAAATTTCGTTTATCATCTTGCTAGTATTACATGCATGAAAAATCATTGGACATATGAGCTTTTGGTTCTCGTTCAGGGCTGTAAGTATTAATGTTGGGTCGTGTATTACCGAATAGAAGGGCAAAGTTGCAATATAAAAGGGCACAAAGGTCACATTAGATTATGAACTGCGGGGTGAGTAAGATCCCTTTCAGACCCTGTGCGTACAATTGTTTGGGTTAGATTTTGTTTCATATTCTACTCTATTTTTGATGGATAACAGTTCAATCCCATACCAAAGGACTGTAGGGACAGCACAAGACAGTGAATGTTGGATATTTACAAAGTGTCTGCCCGGAAGCAAACACATGTTGGTAAATAGGAAATTTGCCTCTTAAAGGCTGTCCAAAAATTACACAAAAATTACAGAGTTACAAAGATGTTTATATAATAGCTCTGGATGCTTAAAACAGCATAAACATGTATAGTTCACCTTCATACTTCACTTTTGCTGCTCACATACACAATTGTGTGGGCCAGGACGTTTTATACACAATCAAACCCACGCAGGACACCATAACTACAATCACTCAGCAGAACTCTTCACTTCCAGAACAAGTCACCCAACTCGTCAGGACAACTTCAGTTCATCAGAAGCTCATGAAGAAGTTGGAGGACAGCAGCACAACCAGCCAGACCATCCAAAAGGACATTCTCCAAAACTTGGGGCAAATCCAGCAGAAACGGACAGACCTTCAGGTCGCCTTCGCCAGTTCATCTTATGACACAGACCTACTACAGAAATATTTCATAAAGTTACACAACAGCATTGACTCCTTAAGCTCCAGCGTCAGTAACTCCCATACGGACTCCGCCACAGAAACAATACACCGTCCCCGACGCCGCTAGGTGTCAAATGCCCTCCTAAGCACCCCGGTGCACAGCGAAAGCCACAATAAATAAACTTAACCTCCTCTCTTTATCCCTTCTTTCTCTTTCAACCTCTCATCCCATACTACTACACTGGCTATGGTCTGGGCCTTGGGTCATGGCCATGAGCCAGGAAAGCCAACCTGACCTGTGCAATCTTTCCTGCTCAGCTTTAGCATCAGCCGTGACTAACGGAGGTGCTGTTGCGGAGCTCCGCTACCTACCTGACCTTCTCCCCTTCATTATCCTGAACTTCTCTTGTTGACTTTTCTTTCTCTCCTCCTATCCTCTTTCTCTTTCTTGTTAAAAAATATACTCGATTCATTTTAAGATTTTAAGTTTAATGTTAGGTTATGCTCGCAAATGCCCATTAACTGACGTTTAAGCAAGCCTAAATCTTATTTAAATGCCTTTAACATGTTTTTGCGATCTTTTTCAGTAATTTCCTGATTGTCATATGACGAATTCCTCAAAATACCAGCTGATAATTCAGATGTCGATGAGTTCATTTATGTTGAAAACTTTTATACCACTCTAGTTCCAACTAATAAGAGAGTTAATAGAGGAAACGTCTTGTGATTCTTCAGAAGAGGAAAGGGAAGAAAAGGATCCTAACCGTAGAAAGGAGTAGAACAGTCACTAACCTTTTCTCCTCATTTGGAGAAAGTGACTTTTTCGAAGAAGAGTGAACTGTTCCATGTCCTGGACGTTTTTGACATACGCGATCAGTTGATAAAAGCCTATAGGACATTTCTGAAAACTAAAAAATTGATCCTGAAGGTAATTCTGCATTTAGTAGATTTATATTTTGATAACTCCTGGCTGCAATAGAAACAGCACTGTCAAGAAAATCAAGTCCATAAAAAGGACACTCTTGATCTCTTCCATTTCCCCATGGCAGTAGCGGAATCACTAATATTAGTACCAAAGGGAAAACCACATAATGAATCAGAAAACGAGTATGAGAAGGAAGAACAGCAAAACCTCAGTGTTTGGACAAGAGACTGGACAATTTCAGCCACTGAGGACGAACTAAAGACTGCAAGATACTGCAGACGTAGCAAGTTCAATAAGAGAACTAGAACCAGATGCATTAAATTCAATGTATACGTGTGTTTGAGCAAAGATTTTAACTGTTTCATACTTATCACACTAAAGTAAAGTGTGCACTACGTGTACATCTAAAAAGATAAGTCCCGACCCACACAAATATGTGGATCCTAACTTTCCAATAAAGATGTTCTATTGTGTATTTTACTTATACTTCTGTCAATTGTAGGCCGCGCTGTGGCTCAGTGGTTAGACCGCTTGGTTCTCACCGAGGCGACTCGGGTACGATCCCAGGCGACCGCAAAGTGAGATTTGTGGTGGACAACACGGCACTGGGGCGGGTTTTCTCTGGGATCTCCGGTTTCCCCCGCCATCTCATTCCACCGGTGCTCCATCTTCATCTCATGTATCATCAGTGTCACCGCCTGCGGTGCCGTATGTAGTAAAAGCAGGCATTAAACACTACACATTCATTCATTCTGTCAACTGTGTATTTTTTCATAGTGAAGCATAAAAAGAACCAAATAAATGTCTAAAGCTACACTCTTGGGTCTGAAAGGGAGATAGTAAGTAGGGGCAGCTGACACATGGTATATATAACTACTAAATATGATATTCTCCTAACCATCTGTCACTAATGCTAGTCCTTACGCATAAAGAAATATTAGTTTTATAGTTTTGGCTTTGTTGCAGTAAACTGAAAATGTATTATACATATTTTTGGCCGACATGCAGTATAGTTTTTATTTTCGTTTGGGCAACGTTGTGATTCCACTACACAGGTTCGTTTTCTTTTTGTTTTCTCTTAGAAAGGTGTACCATGCTCTGGTATACTACCTGCTAAACAGTATGTCTCTACAACAATAACAAATTGGAGTTCTTTCAGTTCAGACCTTGGTCCCTGAAGTGATATAAGAACGAGTTACACGGATAGAATGTGATGTTAACACTACTATTTCCTCTCTTAAGGTGCAAAAAGCCCTTTCAGTTTGAAGTGGCTCAGAAGAGAAGGAAAAGCTCTTTGCCAGGATATTTAGTGGAGAATTGCCAAAGAAAGAGTGTTATGGAAGAAGCTGCTCTCCCTCTTTTTCCCACGTCAAGTTTCCTTAGGATTTCTGGCGAAAATTTTCTTTCTCTCGTAGAAAAGGGAGAAATCTGAGCTTGAAGGTTTCCGTTTTCATTTTACTTCTTCCGCCATCGAATAGAAAACTCGCGGTCCACATATTCGATTGTTTTATCCATAAGGTAGATCCAAAATCTTTTCCCGGTCATTGCAGATTTTCCTGTTCGCTTCCTTCATAATGTTCCCAATGGCAATAATGAAATGTAATTTAAATTGTTAAAAGGATTAGTCAGCATATTGCCGATGACTATAAATACTGACAAGATGGAATACAGAGCAACACTTACTATTCTTGCGACTATAAAATGCCTTTTAATGTGACTGAAGGAACGGAAGGGATCACCTCGCCCACCTCGACTCGGGAAGGACTCACTGTAGAGTCCTATCATCTCTGAAGAGGTACAGACAGGTGAAGAGTGGAGAGCACTTGTTCTCAGAGGGTGGATTAAGCAAAGCCACAGAGACCTGCAAATATTCTAAAAGTTTAATAAATTGTCACCCTGTGTGCCACTGAAGCTATTTACAACCCTCATAAAGAGAAACGAAGCTATCGGCTGGGTAGCTTACTTGAATAGGCCGGCGAAGAAGTTTTACATAGCGCAAGCAACTGAACCACCTGTCCGCATCCACCAGAAATACCACGGTGACAACCAAACATGAAACAAGGCAAGGTAGCTTAATGAGAAACAAAAGAAACCCGTAAAGTAAAGAATCGCCCAGTGAAAAAATAAAATAAAAAAGCACACAGGCGACAGCGGTTGGTCGACAGGGATAAATCTGCGAACTCCCAAACCCTTGTCACACATGGTACCGTGCCTTCACCTTGCTCAAAGATAAAATACTTAAATCGTCATTTTAAGTAATTGAAATTCTGAATATAGAACTCCATATGCTGAAACCTCCATTGAAATTCCTGTGAGAGAAGACAAATGAATACATAGAGCTTATAATTATGTGTAGCTCGCATGCTTTACTTTATAAGAGCACTCACTCAGACTAGTAGACGTTCAAATTTTTCTCCGAAAACAGTTTTTTCAATCCTCTTCGGTACCATCTTCAGCGAGGACTGCTGCAACTACTGAATGTAGTCTTACTTCTTCCTCTCCTGATTTCTAATGCCAACTTTTGGAACTGGAGCACTGGTACAATCCTCTACTGAAGAGATGATCTTACTGTGATATTAGCAAGTTAGAGTTGCATCGTATTTGGACGTGAAGAAGCACTTATGTTTAAATAATAATATAAAAAAAGTAGCCAGTTTGAACTGCAAGCTATCGAAGTAATATCTTAAATCTTACAATCCTCTCTCACAGTCAACAGGGAGCTGAGGGGATAGAGCTGTGGATTTTCCGAAACCCAAGGTATTCTGAATTTGGAAATGTTATCACACCTTAATTATATTATAATTATCGATTTCTTGTCTCTTTTTAGAAAGCTTTTAGAATATATTTAATGTTTGATGTAGGGTTTTCTGTCTATAATGGCAATAACTTCCCCCTATCTATGCGTTTAGAGGTATTCTCATCTTAAAATCATTTTATCTTAAAGTAAAAGCATTATCATACAGATCCTTCTTTTGTGAAACCCTTCCTTTTCTTCCATTACAGTACCCACGATAAACTTTTAGAGACGCTTCATTAAGTATTTCATCATAAATTTTATAAATTTTTCTTAATATATTGGCTTTATAATTTGTGTCAATTCTTTTATTATATTTAAATGTAGAAATAACTTTCTTCTACCTAATCATTGAACACCTGTTTTGATTACCAGCAGATATTAAACACGTGTACAAATTTAAACTTCAGAAATTCCCAACCAAAAGTTAAATACTTTTGTAGTTATTCTGCTATTACAGGAAAGTTTTCGTTCTTCATTTACACGAGCATGTGTCAAAGGTTTCGAACATCCAAAAGGTCAGACTTCCTTGCCCTTTACACAAAAATTCTGCTAATGAAGGTGTCCAATATGTTTTGAGCACCTCCTTCTAATGATTTTTTCCCTTACTCCGTGGTGTTTTTCTTTTGACATTTTATATTTATTTTGCAGATACTTTGTAAATACTGATCTTTTTATGAAATACTTTATACATGACTTTCACTCTTATTTGCTCTTCAAGAATAAGTTGGGTACTTTTAACTTATCGAGCGTCACATGTAACTCCAACAGAGTGTCATTAATGTTTTTCTTCTTTTTCACTTCAGGGATTAGGCATTTCTGCCTGTTTCGTCTTCTCATTCTATCAACTATTCCCAACTTCTTCTAGGAAGTTCTACATCTCCTCTTCCACGAGAAGATGTACTCTTTCTTCGTCCATTCTATTCATATGTTCTTTCTAGTTCTGTACATTTTCTTCTATTTTGCCCTGTAATTTATATATGCTTAGTTCCTCTCGAATAGATTCATTTCTTAATAAATATCGTTTAGCACATTGTTTAACTCTTCTTAAGAACCTCATTTCTGCTACTTGTATCTTACTTTTAGATCTTTCTTTTAATATCCGGGACTCATTTCCATACATGAACACTGGAACTGTCATCGTTTTATAAAATTTTAACTTTGTTTCCTTTCTTGCCTTGTTTTTCAATGTTTTCTATGTCTTTGTCTAAGTTAAAACTTACATCATAGCCCAAATAGCTGAAATTCGAGAGCTGCTACAGGCAGCTAATTTTTGATCTTACAGGATATTTCCCTCGATGTGCCATTGTTTTCATTTTCTTTGTGGATATATTTGGATATTATTATTTTCCCACGAAATACATTTTATACATGGAACGTTGAAGGCTTTCTTAATTTGCTTGTATTATTGCTACATCATCAGCATTAAGTATCACATTAAGTTTTTATTTCCATTCAGTTGTATTCCTTCATCCATTTGTTTTTCCAAGTTTTTACAAATCGTCCAAGTATATATTAAATAGTGTGGGAGGAAGACTACATCCCTGTCTTAGTCCTTGATTTACTTCTATTTCTTCTGTTTTTAACGCGCCTGTATTTATGATAATTTTGTTTGTATCTATATAAGCTTTTAATTACTACTACTATATAAGGGGGATATCTCCTTTTGTCCATTATGTGCCATAATCTATTTCTATTCAAAGAATCAAATGCTTTTTCAAAGTCTACAAATGCTATGTGAGTTTTTAAGTTGACTTCTCGTCTGTTTTCTTTTTATAATATAAACATTATCACTAGAAGATCGTCCTATTCTAAAACCTGATTGTTCCTCTTCTAAAATCACTTCTGCTATTGACTTTAGTTGGCTTTACAATTTTAGCATACGGATTGTAAACTACGTTTAACAGACTTATATACCTATAGTTATTAGGGTCATTCGTTTGCCGTTTTTAAAAACGGGTGTCAATTAATGTGTTATCATTAATGTGGTATTAATTTTCAGATTGGTTTCTTGTCAATAATTACATTAAGTCTTCGTTAGATAATATTCCTTGTTATTTATTGTTATTTATACAATTTTGTAATTATTCACAGTAAAGATTTTTTCCTAACTACAGGTTGCAGGTAACAAAGGAAACCCATAGGTCTAAAATTGTTGGTGCTTTTGGGCTGCACTCACCAAGTCATGTTTACCAGCCATCAGTGGCCCCTGGTGGTCCTATTCGCAGTACTTTTTATTGACATGTAGTTTGAATGCAGGTAACTTGAAGATAAGTTCTTAAGGTTTTTTTTTGTGCCTGATTATGAGATATCCCCATGAAACGCATATTTCATATTTTCTTACATGTTTGAGAATTTTTTTTCTGGATTGTTCTAGAAAATGTGATTTGTATAAAATAGAAAGTAAAACTGGATAGGCCACAGAATGACAACTTACGTCACATTGTTCCTATTGGTTGTTATAATAATGTGGTTACGTAATTTTGTGACGTGGACCAGTGACATAAAAGTAATTTAGATTTTTCTAGAAAAATCGTGTGCAGAGAATCGAGAATGTACAGGTAGTTTTGGCGTCACTCTGCATGAGATCATCGAAGTGTAAAGACGTATTATATTTGTGCCGATCTGCAAGTCTGCAGAAACTATAAGTGCAAAGATGCCATGTTTATCGTTTTATGAAAGTACATAGTCTACAGAGTTTAACGTTGTGATTAGATATATTAATGGTTTTGGGGAATAAATCCCAATATTTTTTAAAGAAGAGAAAAGTTGTTTTTCTTTTCTAAAAATTATTTTTGCTCTCATACTACGACCAGAGAGAGAGAGGGGGGGGGGGAAGGAGGGGGAAAGAGGTAGGAAAGAGGGTGGAAAGAGGGGGAAAGAGGGAGGAAGAGTGGGGAAAGAGGGGGAAAGAGGGGGAAGGAGGGGGAAAAGAGGAGGGAAGACTCATTGCTCCAGAGTGCTGAGGCATACATCTACAAGAATTCTTCAAGATCGAAAGAAAATGTGAGAATAATTAACCATCTTCGATCTCTTCCACTCTTTGCACCAAATCATCCTGCTTCAAAATGATCGCCACAATTCGGGGCTTCTAGACCGTAGTCGTCTACCATCATAGCGCATTTTTCAAATATTATGTTACACCCAACTATACTGGGAGTATATTTGTATATTCTTTCAACATATTCCTTCTAACGGCACACCATTTCCTTTTTTTTCTATTTAACTGTGCATCACTTTCAGATCATTAGTGTCCGAATTTATTTTTTGTTTCGTTATGATTGTAATATTCCTTGAAAATGTTATTTAATCCATCTCCATGTGTACTGTAGTCCTTGCATTTTCCAGTATGTAAGTATATACAATAAATGTTATATACATATTCTCTTTGACGTTTCCATGTCAAATCCATGTACACGATGTTGATCTCTATATCTAGGCTTTGTGTTAACATGTACAGGTTACCAGCCTGTGATAAAACCTCTAACCTAAAGGACAAGTCCTTGTTGTCGACGTTTAATCCCTAGACAGTTTCCAGAACAACTAAGGAGCTCTGTGTGTCTCACCTGTGGTCACAGGTAGTGTTTTGTTTTACAGCTGCCCGTCAGCATGAGGGTAATATCCTAAGGGACGCCTCTTTTAGGAGTTTTAAGTTCCCTCGAAGTATATGATGCAATACTACTATATAAAACATTAGCATTTCAATAGAATGGATGAGAGCCATTAAGTAAATTATTAGATGCTTGCGTTATTGACTATATACTTATAGTTAGCAGATATAGTATTGTATTTCACCCAAACTGGATGTCAGGAATCACTGGAATTAGATGTTTTGAGCCCAAGTGAATAAAATATGAGCAACGAAAAGTATTTCTCGACATAGCGTTGAGGCGTATTGACCTTCAGGTGACCTGTTCTGCGATCGTTCCATATCAGGTCTTATCTGATCGATTAGAGGAGTGAAATATTAAGAAGTTGACTATAGTAAGTTGAAAAAAAAAAAAAAAACCACACAAATAGAGCGATTAGAAGCTACGTGTGTCTATATGATATACTTTCTCGCGCCTGCCGATGCATGAAACGTAGCTGTCCAGAAGACATGATTATATCTGAACAGAGTATACATACACTGGACTCGCCGTGTATATGCGATAAGCTGAGATAAACATCTCTGTGTTGCCGTCTCACTTTGCCATGTAGTACCGGGTATTCACCGAACATAACGGATTACTGCAACAACATTTCGGAAACAGTACAGCATAAAGGAATGAATTGAGGTAGTTAATTACATACATGACAGGCAACTTCCTGTGCCCATTAATTTAGAGATTTCATTTTAAGAACACACAAGAAAACCAATAAAAGTCTATTTTGCAAATTTTAGAACTTTAATGCTTTGCAGTTATAAAGATTATGCACAGTGCGATCCATATAAATCTGAACCATTTCAATAGGCCATAACCTTTGAACCAATAATAGGACACACGTGCAACTTTGGGAGAATATAATACACAATTGGGAGATTACATTACACTATTTACATCTCAGAGAAAACGTTGGAAGTGTCCTGCACCAGCACCTATACATGTTTGCACTCGTCTCACCATATTCTCTGAAGTTTTATGGAGATATCCTCGCCAATGTTAGTTATTTCGGTTCGGTTCGGTTGAGAACATCAATTGTCCGTGGCCTATTCTTGTACATACTATTTTTTTAGATCCACCCACAAGAAAAAATCTAGTGAGGTTAGGTCAGGGGATCTGGGGGACCACAGACCTTTTCAGATTATTCGATTATCAAAGAAACTGTTCCATGTTCCATAGTTACAAGTTCCATGGTGTCATTAGAAGTATGGCATGTTGCTCCATATTGCTGGAAATAACCTTATCTCAATTCGATAGCATACAGCTGCTCCACAAATGTCTTGAAGATACCCAGACTTCAGTGTCCACAATCGTATCAAAGAAAATGAGACCAACGATCCTGGAAGCTGACACCGCGCAGCATACTCCAACCTTTTCTTCATACAGTGGGGTTGCCTTTGTCGGAACATCGGGTACCTTGAATTCTCTTGGAAATTCCCGTTGTGTTGTTACAAAGGAATTTGTCTTCCAATATGTTTAAAAATGTAAACACGTTGTCGTAGTGAGTACTGCATGTTGCAGTTATGACTGCACATTTAAGACTGTCAGCTGTCAACAGTTGTCAGTGTTGTCAATTCTTCCAGAACCAGTGAGATCATTAAAACAAATGTCTACACTCCACGAGCTTTCTAAGGAAAATTATGGCCTTTTGAAATGGTTCAGGTTTATATGGATCACACTGTATCTTATCCCAACATGACGCATTGGAAAAACATGCATAATTCAGTGAAGCTGTACTACAAATAAACTGCAGCGAGAGCATATTAAAATATGTAAAAGTCAGTGTTGGAAATATAGAATCAGATTGAAAAATCAGCCGCGATTTGATCCGTGGATCTTTGCTTTTCCGTGTCGTTTTGAATTACCACGGCAGCTAACCCACAGCGCTTTGCTTTAAATAAGCTTTCCTGGCAACGAATATGCTCAACTTGTTTTCGGGAAGCATTCTCAAGCAACTTGAGGAGTCTGGGCTGGCAGAGCATTGTTTTGATAACGACCATAGAGCCAACTTTCGGGAGACGACCATCCTGGCAAAATGCAACAGTTACTGGCAGCGTAGAGTTAAGGAGGCTTTGGCCATTTCCTCCGAGACGAGCACGCTTAATCGTGATGCTTGATTTCAGTTCAGCTCCTCTTGGATACTGGCCTTAAAATGGAAATCCGTCGATTTAAGAAGTAAAGATCAATACAGCTTGATAATCAGGTTAAGTAGTTATATTTCTTTCACCCAATTAATGTTCTATACTCGCGCTATCTCCTGACCTGGCATTTAATTTACTGAAAACAGTCTTTTGTTCAGTAATGTGAATTTTGATAGTATTTTGTCTTTGTATTTGTGTTATATCCAGGGATTAGATTAAATTAGATTGATTTGCGTTCACTAGGTTCACTTGTAGCCAGAAATGGCTGTGAACATTGAACATGTCCAGAGGTATAAAGTTTAATAACATATATATGTACAAAATGTAACATAAGACACATATTATAGTATACAGGCAATATGAACAACAATATGGAAAACAAAGCAGGGATAATTATATATGATACAGAATCAAAAACTTTTTAATTCTGCTTTCACTTGGCATATGCCAGAACGTCTCAACCTTTTTGCAATGGATACCATTCTTGTTATTTATTAAATACACATACATTAAAAATAAACTTTCA
The DNA here is from genome assembly GCA_030765055.1 of Mantis religiosa. Taxonomy (NCBI): domain Eukaryota; kingdom Metazoa; phylum Arthropoda; class Insecta; order Mantodea; family Mantidae; genus Mantis; species Mantis religiosa. The sequence goes on along the minus strand of CM060949.1, from coordinate 42,571,990 downwards.
ACAGGCATCAAAGATTTATTGGTAATGATTTGTCATTGGAACAGTTAGATACTACTTACAGAGCTACAGAAGCATTATCAGGATAATGTGTCATTCAGATAATCTTGTACAGAATAAAACGATTTTGAGCAAAGGTACTTTCTAACAGAATTTTCAGAACCACCGAAATTATCAATTTTTGCTTTAAGAATATTAGAAAGTGCACCAAATATTTTGATAGTTTCATAATACACACCTTTCTGGAACCAAGAAAGTTTAGCACTGGGGTAATGGATATTATAGTTTTGTATAGTGTTTATTCTGTAAATTACATTATTTGTTGCAAATAAGGCACTATTGCATACAAAGAATTTTAGGATCGAGGATATATACATGCAAGGAAGCGTTTACATCTTCAATCTTCTAAAAACATCTTTACAGGAACATGTCTTGTGGTTGTTAGTAATGATTTATTTGTGGTTATAACATTTAATAAATATCCTGATGATGGGAGAGATGCACACTCCCGAAACGTCAATTTCTAATCGTCTCTTCACCTGGCTTGCTTCCCGACAACAACTTGAGTGTTTTACTTTTACAACTTTAGGCAAGACACAGTATGTACAGAAGAAGAATTAATTACTAGTGGTCAAAGTTATAGTGCAAATCCCATAAAAAGTAAAGAAGTAGATGTAGATTATTTTTGTACTGCAAATTGTTTGCCAAACAAAGCTGTATTTATGGAAAATAGATGTTTCTGCATAAGAGTACTGCAGCATTTGTAAATAGAGGTTCGTAAATGATAATCTCCCATTCTGGAACAGCCACTATGGCATCACATGACAACATTAACACTTTGGTAAGGATCAAGCTGTTGTAGATTTGAAACTGGGATCCCGCCGCAACCCTCGACATGCTTCAGTCGGTTCTAAGTACGAACACAACACACCATGAAGCATCACTTGGAATACTCGGGTCGTTCGATATGATGGAGCACCACTTTTGCTGCCACAAAATTCAATGAATGACTCATGATCGCATTACGTCCGTCATATGCATCATTCATGAACACTTACTTCCGCAGCTGCTATAGCAAAAACACTTTGTCTCTCGCATTGCGAATAGTGATCCCTGAGAAATGTATGTCATTATTTAAGGACTTTCCATAACCTTCCAAGTTTTCAAGTGCAACAATAAATATGTAAAATAATGTTAGTTTTGGACTATGGGCTGAAATATCATTCAACAATAGCTTGAAAAATTATTTCAGTGATCCACTGCGGTGTTCTCTCTTTGTCTGTGTGGGTGAGCGCGCGCGTGTTTTGTTTATAAGTAGCATAAAACAAAAAAGAAGAGGCGGTAACATGCCAAACTTGTATTTTAAGCTCGTCATTTTTCCAGTTACAACACGAACATCTGCAAGAAAAAAATCTAAATACCATACTACCCTTTGAATGAAACATTTTCATAATTATTTACTTTTCTAAAAATGGTTATAAGGTCAAGCATTAAACTACTATTTTCAACATTCACAGTAACATATTTGGGTCACAATTTAAAACGGAGAGGACTTTATTATACTAAACCTGTAACGGTAGTTTTTGTTTGAACTGAAAATGAGTTGTTATCTGATCTGAATATTAGTGGGCCATGTAATAACAATGTATATATTGTGACTTTGTGGGTTCGTAGAATTAAAAGTCCAATTGCACAAGCTCAAAATGTTCTTTATTTCCACCGAATTACAGTTGGAACACTTGCCGATTACATAGAATTAGGTAGCGCACACAATAACAGTCAACCAGTTCATATCACAGGTCCACTCCACACTCACTATTAGGTACAACTCTCTAGAGATGACTAAAAACCCCTCTGATACACGTACGCAGTCTTCCAATCCGTTCGCTAGCACAGCGCTCTTCACGGCTGCTCGCCAAGAACTGAACTGACTCGTCCACTGCAGTCCTTATATAGGAAGATCGCTGTTTCTGGAAGATTCGCGGCTCGGAACATCATCCCAATTGTTCCAGATGTCAGGGGGAGGGGAAAGAGACGGTAGAGTGCTTAGTGACACTTACCTAACCATCCTCTAAGTTGGCGCTACAAGATAAAATGAGTGGGCGTGGCCTGAATACCTGCTGTCCCCTACCCAGCTCCAGTTGGTCGTGTCTTCCGATAATTGGGTGACAATATATTATAAAATTGAACGGTTGCTAGGGGAAAGAAGAAAATCAATAATCTTGTTTCATGATGTTGGAAAAATGGTGAATATAAAAGTTTTGCATAATAACAGAAAAATCAATAATCTTCATAAGGATATGTTCTGTAAACTTGATGGTGGAAAGACGAAGTGGGCAAGATAAAAAGTTTTAATAGTGATGAGTGGACGTACAGATGTGAGCAATTTTATGTAATTAACGGAAGCTATTTATTAAGGAAGTAAGGATTTATCGAGGTACCCTGCAATGATTGACTAGGAAAGAAGGTTAGAGTAAAATGTAATCCAGATGATACAATTAGTGACCTGAAGAAGCTGATAGCCGCACAAACTGACACGAGATGGGAAAGAACTGCTTACATTAAAGAAATACCATTGCATATGACGCCCGAACGTGTGGCTGATTAAGATTTTGTTGTTGTTGTTGTTGTTGTTGTTGTTGTTGTTGTTGTTGTAATTTACGTCCTCCAACGTTAACTCATATCGGAGGATGAATGGAATGGGTGAAATGATGCTCATATGAGCCCAGGGTACGTATAGCTTGGAGTTACCCGACATTCGTCTTTCAGGATATGGGAAAACCTCGGAAAAGGCCTTATCCAGGTAACTCACCCTGACCGAGATTCGAACTCGGGAGCTCTTGAACGTGAGGCAGACACGTTACCACCACGCTACCAAGGCGGACAGGCTGATTAAGATGGGGCGAAATTACCTATGAATAAAACTTTTTGGTTACAAAACTAAATGTGGTTTTCTCTGTATTGTATCAAAATTATAATTACTGTTTCTATTCATCTTAAACATAAAAGTAAAGCTAAGGTATTTTATAGACGAAATGGAACAGTATCATTTCGCTATGATCAACCCAGTGAATTACTCAACTATCTACACGCAGCTGATTTTGAATGAACTGTTGAGCGGAGAAAACGGAGAAGCACCCGTTAACATTAAAAAATATTGGACTCTAAATTTACGTGAAGACATGTCTCATGTTCATTGTTGGATTTCCTTACAATGGATTTCCATTGGGGATTGCCTTATTTCATACCCAATCCTACTTGCGTAACTCTATTCCACTATTATGTGTTTCAAATGGGAAGAGTTCTCGCATGTAGCGAATCAGATGCGTTAGATTATTATTTCTGTTTGCAAGATAATTTGAGCCCACATTAAGTCTATTTGATTGTTCTAGCAGTGGTAAGGGGAGAATGTGGATCGTGTCTCATTGATTCAGCTGATGCACTTTTTCATGGAAGAGTAACTGAATAATGCTGCTTTGAACTCTCTAGAGTAAATAGAGGTTACGAACCATTCATAAACAAAGATATAATGTGACCAGACACGTTCTGCCAGACTAGCAACAAGTGTATTGTTTCCTCTCATCGAATTTAACAAACACCTTGGCTAATTCAAAGTACACATTTCTTTTACCATGTCAAGTCAAATGTTTACGTTTCAGTTCTGAGTAATTTCAAATATACGTTCACGCACACATGCCAACCAATAATGACTCCAGTACAGTGCTTACGTTGCATTGCATCGATATAATATAATGATATCTAATTTATTTATTTGTATTAGGAAAACTATTTGAGCTAAAAATGTGGGGTTTTCATGGTTTTGTTAGCTATCTTCCACATGGTTTAGTTTTTTGCAAAACCTGAATTATTGTGTTAGCGCGAATAGTATTTCATACGGACTGATTAGGTTAGCGCTCCTCACACACCAGTTAGCGGGAATGAAGTATGACAGCACCGCAGGACTCCGATTGGTTGCTTACCTAGTAGTGCTCAAGGACAAACATCTTCCCACTTGAAACGCATAATAAACGCCTGGGTGTGTCACTGTTACACGGATGTAAATAAGCACGCTGATTACCCGGTGTTTGTAAATCATAAAATAAGTTTAATTTCTTTGGTTTGCCGCAGAACTTCAGACTTTTGCTCGGTCATACATCTATTTGTAAATACATACAGTTGTTTTAAATATCTTTTGCCTATTTATTTTCCAACACTTTAAAAGTACTAGTGATATTAGACAAATGGGAAAATTATAATTGAATGTTATATTCAAGAATAAAATATGCACTTTTTCATTTAAAACTTAAAATATGCATTTTCCTTTGGAATAGGCATTTATACACATTAGCAAATACTGCTCAAAATGTGTGGAAAAATGTGTGACACACAACATATATGATTTAAGCATATATTTAAGTATATAAAAAGAACACGCATTTTACATACAAATCTGGGTCGTACTTATGACTATGTGTCCTGCACCGTGGCGTAATGGGATAAGGCATTATGCCTAGGTCCCTGGCTCCGGAAAGTGGCCCGGGTTCAATCCCAGCCTTGGAGTGCGGATTTAGGTCCCAGGTATAGGACCGGTGCCCACTCAGCATCGTGAGGAAAATGAGGAGCTTGCGATAGGTAAGCAGCCCGGGTCACGAAAACCAACGTTCCAGCTGGGGAATGACGAGATGATCACATCTCGTCCCCGTATCGGTTGGATGATCGCCCACCTCTGCCGTGCGCAGGTGGGCGTGAAGTCGGTAGTCAGGTTGGTAGGCCTTGGCCCAGGTCGGGTTGTCGCGCCAGTTTACTTTTACTATGTGTATTGTTACAAATATTAGTTGTATTGGTTCTGAGTAGTGATAACTTAGAGCTACTATAACTGCTTAGAAGACAACTGAAGCGTGATTAGTAGCAGTAGGTGTTCTCATTTGTTACAGTAATATTAGGTAACCCGTTTGTAGCAGGATTTTATGGAGCTGCTGGGATGATGGTGTTTTCTAAGTCTGCAGCGATCATGTGAAACCGGACTATTCTCACCTGATGTCGTCCCGCGTTGTGACTGGGGTTGTGGGTTGTTGGATGGTGATGATGAAGCCACGAGTTGCTAATTCTTCTTGGACCAATCTGCCACTCGTCTGGATCTACTTCAGTATGAGCTATGAGAACTTTTAATTTTCAGACGTGGTCGAGAGTGAAAAGGATCAATTTTCTAAATAAACTTCGATACCAATAAATATTTTTACTTTAAAAATATCCAAATGTTCAATTTAATGTATATTATTTATACAATTTTTCGTATGAAACCTGACAATTATATTCTACAATAGTGTAATTGCTTACAATTAACAGAAAACGGATAATAACTCTTTTAAAACTCTTTTACTCTTTCGCGGCACTGAATTTATGTCTGTCATAACGTTCTTCCATCGAAAGACGCTTTCTTTCTTAGCTGTTTTGCCAAAATTATTGATTTTACCTTCTCTAGTTACCATCACTTTCAATCAAACTTAATTTTTACTGGTCCACGTCACATATTACATAATATTATTTTTAAACTACCAATCATAAAACATTCACATTATAGCACTTATATGTTACGTCATCTCATGACCTACTGAATTTTTACAATTTTCTTATTCATTTTAGCATGTACATATCGATTCTCAAACCACATATTTAAACATTTTTCAACTTTCGGGGCCTAAGCCACAACAACACGTTGTTTAGCAAACCTATTTGTATGAATAAAGTATAGGAAAAAATATTTTAAGAGGAACTATGTTTAAAGAAATTAGAAGCTATAATTTAGAAAACATATTGGGAAAGTTTTGAGTCAATTTTGTAAATTGAACGTTCCTTACGTCTAACGGAATCTGATCCCAATGCTCTTGAAAACAAGTTCCTCTACTCAGCGTTGCCAAAGATCACAATAAAAGAGCATAAAAGGTTTTCTTACTGGTAAAGACTGCTCTCTTAGGTTTAACAACTGTACGGGGTAGAACAACTTAAGGGATTGCGTCCCTCAGGGGAGTAAACGAGTCTGAGTTCCAGATACGAGTATTTATCTTCCATTTCCTAAGATGACCAAAGCAGGAGACGATATGGGATTTTACGGATCTATATAAACCCCTAAAACCTGAAATAATTCTCATAAATATTTTCTTGGATGAAGTTTGGATAAAAACGTGATTTATATATTGGAAAAACCCGAATAATAAAAATGAAACTTTTGGGAACTTTTGTTGCTTTATTCATTATTTTGACTGATTCTATTTTACAGTGTTTCTAAGTTCTAAGCGCTGATCATTATAAAATGCATAATTAGAATAAAAATAACGAAAGTAGCTACTCATTGTTTGAGAAAAATATAAATATTGGAAACATCAAACCAAATATCAAGGAATACTTTCTGAATGATTAACCGGACAAGAAGTGCACTTAACGTAAGTTCTATGTTATATTTGGTTGTGCAATAAGACTATCTATCCCTTCAGTTTACAGTTATATCAAACTGTTTTAGAATATAAATTACTTCAGAATTTTTTTCCAGCAAATTTAAGATATTAAGGTCATAATTTCCCTTTGGGAGACCGTAGAATGTAGAAATTTGTTTTAATGATCTCAATGACTGTGGAAGAATTGACAACACTGACAACTGTTGACAGCTGACAATCATAACAGCAACATGCGCTACTCACTACGAGAGCGTGTTTACATTTTGAAAACATATTGGAAGACAAATTCCTTAGTAACAACACAACAGAAATTTCAAAGAGAATTTAATGTACAAGATATTCCGACAACGGCAACAATTTTATCGCTCGTAAGAAAGCTGGAGACAACTGGTATACTCATTAGTGAGTGTGGAAAACATAGACCGCCATTGAATGCAGAGACTGTTACAGATGTTGGCACAAGGCTATTCAATTCTCCAAATCGTTGCGTCGATTGAGCCAGGTATTCATATGGAACATGTCAAAGAGCTGCGAAGTAATCGGGATTACGACTTTACAGAGTGCATGTGGTGCAACAACTGAAAGCAGCAGATTATGATAAACGAATCAGTGAGACGAGTACAAACATGTATATGTGCTGGTGGAGTACACTTCCAACATTTTCTCTGAGATGTAAATAGTGTAATGTAATCTCCCAATTGTGTATTATATTCTCCCAAAGTTGCACCTGTGTCCTACGAGGTGTGTCCGTAAAATAAGGCCTCCAATTTTACTTCATATAGAAAACACGTTTATTCTCAATCAATGTTACATTGTTGGAAAGGTGGAACTTACAGCTATTTTTCAACGTAATCATCATTGCGATCGATGCACGCTTGCATGCGCTGTGGCAGATTTGTATACCCTTGTCATAGCACTCTCTCTCCAAGTTGCACAGGTAGCGCTCAACCTCGCTTTTCAAATCATCGTCGGTCTGGACATATGTCCTACCCAGGAAACAGATGATAATCACTTGGTACTAAGTCCGGACTGTTGGGGGGATCGGTGAGGATGTCCCATCTGAACTGCGCTAGGAGATTAGCCGTTGCATGTGCACCTCGCACAAGGACCCACCTCACACACACCTTGCGATAATGCAAATTTTCGGTCAAAATTTTGACAATCGTAGTCTTACTGACTTCAGGGAAGTTAGCACAGCTCGCGAACTGTCACACGCCGAACTTTAAGCATTTCTTGCTCCACTTTTGCAATTGTTTCGGCTGAAACCGAAGGCCGACCAGAACGCTGTTCGTCATGGACGTCTGTACGTCAGTCTTTGAACTCTGACCCACTTTCGCACGTTTTTGACGTCCATACACTGTGGCCCATAGACTTCGCATAACTGACGATGAATTTCAGTGGGGGTAGTGCCCTGAGCACTCAAAAAACGGATCACTGCACGCAACTCGCACTTGGCGGCGGAAGTGATAGGAAGCTCCATCGCAAAAGGCTGCCCAGCCAAGACTAACGTTTGCAACGGGTTCGTTTTGGTAGGAATTTGAAGGGGTGAAACCAAGTTACACGCCAGGGTTGCCGAATCTCGCGTAGGAGCTTTCCTCACGGCTCCAACGCCTTGTAGACCTTATTTTATGGGCACGCCGCGTATTACTGGTTAAAAATTATGGCCTATTAAAATGGTTCAGGTTGGATCGCATTATATTTATGTCATCATGAGAACATCATATGATATTTTAATCAACATCGTTACAGTCGTTTTGGGGGGAACAAATGTTTTGTAAATCTTAGCCATGTAAAAGGATAGTATGGGGTGAGTGGAGGATCCTCTCGAAAAAGCTTCGGATCACATCCTTGGGAGATGGAGAGCTTAAATATCTAGTGCAGTATTTAACACACTTTTCGTTTCACAGTTGACCTGTTCCCACCCACCCCTCCACACACACACACACACACACACACACACACACACACACACACACACACACAAACACACACACGTCTAAAATGACCTCTTTTTGTGGTTTAGGGGGCGACAAGATGTATATTTCCTGTAGCATTAAAGTTAATGTGAGGATCTACTCCCATTAGTCCTGGCCCCGTAGGACCTGAACCCGGGCCTCTCGGGTCCATTTACCATAGGACAGTACCTATTTTATAAACTGCCCCCCCCCCCGCCTGCACACGGCAGACAGGACGGAAGTGGATACGCCACTTACGCGCCAGTCCTTAATGAACCAGCTACCAATAAACCTTGGTATGGCCGCCAGTTTCTAGCTCACCAGCTACTAGCTCTGCAGGCTAGTTCCCGGGACTTATGAGGCAACCCTCTACCCCCTACGGGTGGCCGATGGCCTGGCCAGAGGTACCCAATTGCCCGTGGGTGACGGGAACACACTGCCCCCTCGAGTCCAACCCAATCCGAACAGCTCCCATTCGGGAGGGGCTCGGCATGTTCGGCCCGAGGTTCCCCTAGTAACGTCAGAGGTACCACAGTGCTAGGGGTCCGCAGCGCCCGCACTTTGGCAGCTGAAAGGGACGCATCCCTTCCTCTACGGAGAGCATGTCGAATGTTCACTTTCTTTGAAAATATGTGCAAGTGCACTTTCTCCATTATAGCGTTGAACAGCTTTTTTGTTAACAACACTTCCTGATATAAATTTCTCTTTTCTCAGAATTTATAGAGGATATCTAAATTAACTGTTATTTTCTTATTAATTTTAAATGCTGTTTTGGATATTATTTTGTGTTAAGATCGTAGTTATTTAAAAATACTTGCTGTTAATTTACACAAAGCATGGAGTAATAGAAGAAAGATTTGTGTATATTTTAAATAAACTGTCATGGACTTGGGTAATCATCTATACCCTTTAAAAGAATTCAGTCTAATAGCTAAAATAACGCATCCCCAATTTAGTATATTTAACATTGAAAGATAGGGTTTTTTAATTTTTCTTTTTATTTCTTAGAAACGGTAGAATAATAAAAATGTATGCCAATCGACCAATTTAAGCATCTAAAATGTTCGTTTTCTGGATTATATATTTTGTTGAAACTTCTCTACTTCACAAATAGGGTGAATTCTCAGAAAATGCGGATCGGTGATCCAGGTCCCTTGTTATACACCAACACTAGTTAATGAGTTTGATGCACCGAGTCTGTAAACATATCCCTAGTGCCTACTTACATGACTACCAACACGCTGGGAATTGACGCAACTATTTGTTTTGCCTCTGCATGGCAAAAAGGGTTGTCAGTCAGAGCTGTGTGGGACGTGATGCTAGAAGTGGAAATAGAAATCAGAATCGCAGTCCCCTTTGTCTACACTTCACTAAATAAAATGTTTACAATCTGCGGAACATTATGGTTAGTAAATTATTGTGTATAAAATGCATTTGATAAAAATAATTTTACGTATATTTTGGATTAAGATTCCTAAATAAAATTTAAGTGAGGAAGAAATGTTGTTGCTCTGCAAATATCGTTATAATGATTACAGCCCGCACTGCTAATACTGAAATTACCAACCATATTATTAGACAATTATTCCAGAGAACTTTCAGTCATTCTAGGGCTTATTAATGCATTGTGTACCTATTGGAAACAAACTTAATCGAAAAATTTAAAGCATGGTAGTGAAACCCAATATATTATTTTTTTCCAAACACTTGTTTTTATTTTTGAAACACCTATTTCGAATATACTGTGACTTTGTGGATTCGTTGTTTGCAGAAATCTAAAATGCTTTTTACTGCAGTAAGCAGTAACTTTCTTCACCCTTGCAGCAATACAAATGACGTGAAATACATAACAACAGCCTTTAAGGTCGTCTCTTTCTCAGCTGCATGGTAACAAATGAAATAAATCACTGCACTATACCTCCAATGTCCACACACTTTTAATTATTGCACAGCTGCGCACACAACTAACAACTCACTAGCAGCCCACTCGCTCTAACACTGTGCGTGGTTTTTATACCGCCAGTCATTGTTGTAGAATTTAATCGATCGTTCGTTTACTATCCCGACGCAGCGAGAGAAAGACGGAACTATCTCTGTTTCTCTCTCTAGACAAGCGTTTAACACTGCACGCCAGTATCTGTACTGCCCGCGCATAGCTCCGGCTTTGCAGTGGCTCCAACCAACAATGCGATTGGTGACAATACTGATGAATCCATGACACCTCTTCTCATTCACTTTTTACTTAAAATTTAATATTTGAGGTTATAAGGAAAGTTCAAATTAGACTTATTTAAATACACGGTTCCGCTACTAATGTAAACTAAAATAATAGTGTGTTGCTTCTACGTTTTGTTAGGTAATTTAATTATGGTTTCAAATTCATGTTCGATCAGAAAAAAATTCTATTTCGACCTTACTTCTCGAAATAAAAATCATGGCTTCCTGTATTATTAAACCTTAGTTAAATTACCGAGAATGTATCAGCACTTGTAGAATCAGAAAATAGACTAAAGGTCAGTAATTAATAGATATTTCAAAATTAATTCTCCTTATTTCTCTTATTAGGCTTTTGGCAGTAAAATATGTGCGACTTGGTGCTGGACACACTCCGACAGTCTCCTTGTTTTCCATTTGTTAGGCAGAAGCTTCCACGTACTGACACATCAGTTGCCTGTTTATGAAACTCGCGCTGTTTCAGCAGAAAATACTGATATGAATAATGGTAACCGTAATTTTTTCTCCCTTTCTCGTCAGTGATGACGTTAGGAGTCGCTTGGGTTCCCTCAGAGCGAGGTAGCCGAAGCATCTGCCTTGAGATGAAATCAGGGTTGAGGAGTTGGCCCAATGCCTGAGATGAATGATTAATGGAACAATTAGTGGAATGATGGTGTGGGAAACGGAGGACCCGGAGGAAATCCACCCCAGCGCTATGTTGTCCACGACAAATCCCACTTTGCCACTTTGCCGTCGCCTGGGATCGAACCCGGGCTGCCTAGGTGAGAGACAAGCGGTCTAACAACTCAGCCTGTCGCGACAATATAGTAAGCTTAATAACACTAGTTGCGAAAGTGAACATTTTTTCTTTCACAAGAATTAAAATAACATTTTCTTGAAGAATTTTTTGTGCTGAATTCAAATATAATGTTGGTTTTTCCCCATCAGGCAGGAGTTTCGTGTGATATTGATTTAAATTTTTATAATATTCTAAAAAAATCTGCAACTAGCTATCGAACTCAAAATTATAACTACTCATTCTGACTTACCTAGAAAGTGGTAGGTAGTGATTTTCGGGCACATTTTGTATCTGGAACGTCTCTCTTCTTGGTCCAACAGTAGTCAGCTAGCATATTGGAACTCCACTTGCCTTGGTAACTCTTTTCCATAGTACAAATTTGCTGATGAATACGCTCACCTTGCTCATCGCTGACAGCTCCAAGATTTTCGGGGAAGAAGTCTAAGTGAGAGTCCAAGAAGTTAATTCTTAAAGACGTGTTGCATCCCATAGCTTTATACCACTTTCTTCAGAAAAGCAGTCCTTGAAATCACTATGGCGGCCACGATAACTACATATTCTTACTTCTTTTTGGAGTAGATTCCACCCTTTGAGTCTGGAAGTTAAACCTTCAGCTTGTTGTTTAGACAGATTTAAATCCCGAATCAAGTCATTAAGGTCTTTCTGATTGGGAAAGTATGTTCTGATGATCAGGTATTGGCTTTATATGTAGGATCATTTTTATTTTCATCTGAAGCATTTTTAGTTTCAGTTATCACCTAAGGTCGTATCTGCATATACTGGTACAGGGAACTGTTCATTGTGTAAGATAGGTCTTATTGCAGATTGCAAATTCAGATACTTAATTGTATGTTTTGTTTTAGATGTGATTCCTTTTATATTTGTCAAACAGAAACAACGATCACTTAAATGATCCTTCGATTCCCTCCAAATCATAGGAATTGCAAATGGCATACGATGTGTACCATTTTTCCACCCAGCCAGCAATCCAACACACGAAACACAGCATGTATTTCGTGCCCAGCTCTTATCAAAATCACCAGCCTGACAGCCAAGTAAAGTTGACAACACTTCCTTTCTTGGAAGATTATGAAAACAGTGTTGTTATAATAAATTAAATTTAAAGGGAGTCGATTAATGACACTAAACAACACTTATTTTTAAATGTTTCCGGAACATGTTTCAGAGACTTTGCCTCCATCCTCAACCGGCCATCGACTGGTTCTCATTGGTGTAGTTGACAGAGGAGACCTATGACAAAATATTGTTAACTACACCAATGAGAAGCAGTCGATGGGCCGGTCGAGGAGGGAGGCAAAGTCTCAAACATGTTCCGGAAAAATTTAAGTGTTGTTTAGTGTCATTAATCGACTCCCTTTAAATTTAATTTGACAACACTTCTTTACAAGTGGGGTCAAATTTTGCCTCTGAGACTTGAAGGTCAGCTTATCACAAATATAGCTGAAACTGTCCACATGATTTGCACACTTTCATGGCATGATGAAAAAACAAAGCACTAAAACACTGCATACACAATACACTTTCGAAAAGAAAGGAAGGAAATATTCACTTCTGAACAAACTCACAGTCAGCTCAATATTGACACATCACACAGCCAGATGAACAGGTCGGTACATATCCAAACATGAATGAACCTGCACAGCCATGTTTTATGGTTCTTCTGCATATTACAAATCATTCCCTTATATAAAACTTGGATAAAATCACTAAATATGAGGTAAAGTTTCCTATAACAGGTCAAAGAAAATGCTAAAATCCTATTTTAAAAAGTAGCGGTCACAAAAAAACTGTGCATGATGGAACAATTCTGACTATATATCTGAATTCAGTATGAAAAGATACACTAGATTCACTAATCAGATTTCTTGTAAAGAACACCTTGTCGACTAGTGTAATGTTATAAGTAAATGTTTGAAAGAAACTACGAGCAACTCGCCTCCTTACAGCTTCTACCAAGTGTATCCGTCTTGGATAAAAGAGGGATGAGTAACACGGAATTTTACAGCTGCTTTCATTGATCATGATCAGTTTCTGAGAACAAATTTGATTTATGAGCATCTATTGTAAACAGTTTTGTTTGAAGAGGATGCGTTATTAGCTTGTTACATTTCGTGGAATGCACTCTTGTGTTTAACTTGCCAAGGAAGGGGCACTACATTCGGAGCTGTAAGACAAAGTAAACGAGAGGAGTGTAGGGCCAGGCAGGAAGTAGAGATTAGCCCGAGGCAAATGACGCCACGCAGGAATTTGTGGTTTTGATTTTGGCAGAATGTAGCGCCACCCACGCTCCTCCCGTTTGTGTAAGCGAGGCACAAAGATGTTGCAGCAGGAAGTCTGTGGGAGACAGCTCATATCTCGTCAGTACTACGGTTTCTAACACTTGCTCAAGTTTACCTCCAACAGAAACCTGATGATAACATTATCTATTGGCATGCGCCAAACAAAAGGGAAGCGTTTGGTGTTAAATAGTCTCTCTAAATAGCAAGATATAACATCTGTATTTGATGTAGAGAAACAGTAAGTTCAGTTTGTGTTCTACAAGATGCTTTTGTGTTTGATTTTCCAAAATCCTTGCTTAAACAATAAGAACCACAATATTAAACGTAATTCTTTTACTATGATTTCTTTTGCTGCTGCTGCTCCCTTTCATGTATTATACCCAATTGCCTATACGTATCTTTTTGTCTAATTTATTACTTGGCTCCACATCGTCACAACGCTCCCCTTTTAGCGTTTTTTTCATTCGTGGAAATAGGAAAAAGTCGCACGGGGCTAGGACCGGCGAATACGGAGAGTGGGGAACGACAGCCTACCTCTGAGATGCCAAATAATGGGTCACTCGTAAGGCCGTGTGTGCTGGAGTGTTGTTTTGATGCAGAAACCAGTCACCTGATCGCCAAATTTGCGGGTGTTTCCTCCTCATATCCTCTCGCAGACTGCTTAAAACATCCAAGTAAAAGTACTGGTTAACAGTCTGGCCAGAGGGTGCGAATTCCCGATGCTCAAGTCCACGAACATAAAAAAAGACAATGATCATCATCTTCACATTTGACCTCGCTTGCCTTGCATTTTTGGTCTGGGAGAATTGGGAGTCCTCCACTGGCTTGACGCTTGCTTGGTTTCTGGGTCATACCGGTAACAGCAACCCTCATCCCCTGTAATGACTTTGTTCAAGAAGTTTGGATCACGTGCAATCTCTGTTTTCAAGTCCTGACACACATTCATGCGGATGGTTTTGTGCTCCTGTATGAGAAGGCGTGGAACAAATTTAGCAGCAACACGTCTCAGTGCAAATCCTCTCAAAATCCGCTGGCACGAGCTCAACTGATTCCTATTGCTACTGAAATTTGGTCTATTGTTTGGCGACGATCTCCGTTGATCTTTTGGCGGACCTTTTCAGTGTTCTCCTCATTTCGGGATGTTGAAGGACGTCCAGAACTAGCTTGGTCTTCATCATACATCTCACCACGTTTAAAGCGCCCAAACCACTCCGAAACCTGTGTGCGGCTCATAGCGTCCTCCTGGAAAGCTTCCTCAAGCATTTGCTGTGTCTTCGTTGCATTTTTTAAGCAGGAAACGAAATTTCACATACACTCTTTGTTCTTTTAAAGTTGCCATAAGAACTTTGCAGAGGTAGCCCACCAACAGTCAGAGAAATACAATACCACACTTTCACGTTTAGCTCTACACTGACGCCGTCTACACAGCTGTTTCATGTAGGTCTCTACTAAAACCATCTAGCGTGCGAACCGTGCACAACGTCTACGAGTGGCAGCGCCCTCGGAGTCCGGTTTCTTTTGGATCCCCCCTTGTACAAATTAACAACTGAAGAATTACTGTCCTCTAACATTCACAATAGGTGAACAATTTAAATTAAACAAATAGATAACAATTAAGAACCCCTTTAAATATGTTTTACTTTAAAATATCTGATGAACATTGGCCCCGAAAGATTTCTGCGTAATACGCTCTATGTCAGTATTTCAAATCTAGTTGATTTAAATAAGGAACACTGGAATGTCGCAGCAACCTGCCACTGGGCAAAATAGACAAACATCCCAGAAATTACCATTTTATTTTTAAGTTTCTAACTTCTGGGTAAACGCAATCTCAAGAAATACTAGGTTAAATTTTCATCTGTAATGATAGAAGTTAGAGACCGCTGTATTTAAATATGCAGTGAAATTCAATATATATGATCAAAATATTAGGCTATCTTCAGATTTGTGTCTGCCCTACGTTCAAGAGGTCCCGAGTTGGAATCTCGGTCAGAATGAGTTACCTGGATAAGTTTTATCCGGGGTTTTCCCTTATCCTGAAAGACGAATGTCAGGTAACTCGAAGCTCTATGTACCCTGGGCTAATTTGAGCATCATTTCATCCATTCCATTCATCGTCCCATATGACTCAACGTTGTAGGACGTAAATTACAAAAAAAAAAAAAAAAAAAAAAAAAAAAAAAAAAAAAAAAAAAAAAAACACGTTCAGTTTTGGTTTAAATCTTTAATAGTGGTTTAGATTCATAAACATATTTTCCTCAGGAAATGCAACCTGGTGATACCGAAATTAAGGAATGCAATGAATAAAGAATGGTATTGGATTTCAAAGGAGTACTGTAGATTAGTTACGACACGAACAGGTGCAGTTGGTTGAGTTGTGTAACAAAAGACACGGAAGAAAAAGGGTGTTCTTAGTAAGAATCCTGAATGAATAGAACTTGACTTTGTTTGAAAAGGATATTCTTCGGACCCTTAATAGTGGCATAACCGACACTAATAATCACAATGGACAAAACAGAGACAAAGGAAATCTTTGTGTGAAAAGACAGGGCTTCAGAAGTGAAAGTTACACACCCACGCGCAGCTGTGAGGACACTCAGTCCACGGCTTGGGGCTGATTAAGATTATTATTATTATTATTATTATTATTATTATTATTATTATTATTATTATTATTATTATTATTATTATTATTATTATTATTATTATTATTATTATTATTATTATTATTATTATTATTATTATTATTATTATTATTATTATTATTATTATTATTATTATTATTATTATTATTATTATTATTATTATTATTATTATTATTATTATTATTATTATTATTATTATTATTATTATTATTATTATTATTATTATTATTATTATTATTATTATTATTATTATTATTATTATTATTATTATTATTATTATTATTATTATTATTATTATTATTATTATTATTATTATTGGATATGTAAGTCACTGGGGTACAGTGAATATTAGGTTATTACAGGTTAGATATATCTGCTCATTTATATAGTTTATAAATAATTATTTGTTAAATTATTTCTCGAATTCATAGTAATTTGTAAATTGCAAAATTTTAATTTGGAAATTGTAAAATGTAGAACTCTAAACAAAAGTTTGTAAATGATTGGATATTTCGCCCTAGTTTTGAATCCAGATGCCAGGGTAAAAGAAGTTCAGATTGTATTTTTATATTTTTATTTTTATATATTTATTTTAATCTTAATTTAATTTATTTTTTGACTATCTATTCAAAACCTTAGGCTATACATGGCAAGTGTGAAGGTATGCTCCAGTCCTTGGTAGTAAATATCAGCTGTAAGAAGGTAACACTTTTGGGCAATTCTACAAATCTAACATTGGTTACACGATGTTACAGCTGTACGTAAAAACCCAACTCTGTTTTTTAACTACAAGGTTAATCTTGTAGCACTTCTAAAATTGTTTCATCTACTGGCAGAAAGCCATAGAGGTATAACTAAAACAATATTGAGGAACCTTTCTAAACAAACACGTGAGTTCAAAGTCCATTTAATCGACGCTAGTAACGAGCGGACGTCAAAATATAAGAGGCGGAGGTAGGGACAGCTGTTATTGCGCAATAAATTTCACTTTAGTTCACGTGTGTCACTTTCGGCAAACTGCTACTTCGGGCGGGATTCAGATAACACGCAATGATGGCAGCCAGTCGTAACTTCATCACTTTATATCACCTTTGCTGCAATTAAAATTAGGGATTGATACTTGGGTCACGACAATAAGTCTTAAACAGAAATAATGGTATTACAGGGCAACTGTATAGTATAGGTAATTTTATTGCTTTTTTGTTTTTTGTAACTTTACGTCCTCCAACGTTAAGTCATAACGGAAGCTGAATGAAATGGGTGAAATGGTGCTCAAATGAGTCCAGAGTCCATTGAGCTTAAAGCTATCTGACATTCGTTCTTAAGGATAAGGGAAAACCTAGGTATAAGCCATATCCAGGTAACTCGCCCTGACCGATATTCGAACTCGTGACCTGTTGTACGTGAAGCAGACATGCTACCATCTACGCTACCAAGGCTGGCTATTTACTGCTTTCCTCGGCTCTAGGAATAAGCTCATATTTTTGTGGAATAAAGATGAAAAGGGCTGACCGCGTAGCTCAATCGGTAGAGCATCTGCCTGCTGTGTCACTGGGTTCGATTCCCGGCTGGGGGTGGAGATTTTTCTCAAACTAAGCTGGTTCGTCATTTTCCCCAAAGTCTGGAGGTGTGAAGGTTTCCGTGATCTGATGTTTAATATACAAAGTACAAGTAACCCAACGTATACGAGTTAACACCATCGATATATTCCAGAGGAGAACGGCCGCCGATATGACCATTGAAGTTGAAGGCGGGATATTGTCGCGGCTGCGGCGATGCAAACAAAAGTTTGGCGCAGAGATAGCGGACGTATAGTGCCGGGCGGAAAATGAAATTAAATGTGTAGTGTTTAACGCCCGCTTTTACTACATACGGCACTGTAGGCGGTGACACTGATGGCACACGAGATGAATATGGAGCACCGGTGGAATCAGATGACGGGGGAAACCGGTGGTCCCGGAGAAAACCCGCCCCAGCACCGTGTTGTCAACCAGAAATCTCGCCTTGCGGTCACCTGGGATTGAACCCGGGCCGCCTTGGTGAGAGCCAAGCGGTCTAACCACTGAGCCACGGCGTGGCCACTGCCGGGCGGAGGTAAACAGCTCGCCTAAGCAGATAAATATAGCGCGGAGATAAAAAGGCATGCCAAAACAGATAAAGTGAGGTAAATGGAACATTCTAGTGACATCTTGATTGATAGAGAACGGTCGATTACTTGTTTGTTACAGAATATTCCAGAAATGTCTTGTGATATGAGTGATATGAGTAAGAGGCAACACGCCAGCGGGGTAGTTGTAAAGACAGTCGTAAGCAGAGTAGTAGCTCTAAACAGAGCTGTAACGAGAGTTTTTGTAAAACGAACTGAGTACTGTGCAACGGCGAACGCTGTTTGTTTGTGGTCAAAGACCTTGGAAGACTGCAATTGTGTATGTGAGGTAATTCTACTACTGTACGTGTGTTTCTACGGAAATAAAGAACATTTTGAATTTCTGCAACTTGGATTTTTAATTCTAAGAACCCACAAAGTCACAATATAAATGGAAAAAGAAAAGGATGAAAAATTGTTACAAAATTCCATTACGTTTTCATGCACCTGAATTTCTTGGAGAACTTGTATTTTTATAACTGCATGAATGCAAGAGGATTAAAGGTAATTTAAAAGTGTTACTTCATTTTAAACACGAAGGTAACTGCGGCATTTATTGGACGAAATGTTTCCATGTGGTTTCCATGACAACCTATCCTCGGTTATTGCTTTACGATTCTACTACTCTCCTTTCCCTTCGCCTATAACCTGAACTTGAAAGTTAATATTATACTACATATATCGTAGCACATGCCTCGAAACTCTTACCAACTTTCCAATACAACTCGGCATCGCTGTTCCCTCACTTCCCTGCTATGAGTGAACTATCACAGGTAGCTTCTATTAGAAATGCTATTGTATTTATTGTTATTGGGAAATAGATAAATTATACAGAGCAGAAGTAGACCGGTCAGAAGTAGAAGAATTAATGGAAAGTATAGCTAAAAGTAGAAATAGGAAAGCCTGCGGAATAGATAATATTAATTTATAATTAATTGAATATGCTCCTAAGGAATTACATGACATATAACAAGTGTTGGGATACAAAAGAAATAGCGCAAGAATGGAAGATAGCTAAAATGATAACAATATTTAAGAAAGGGGAAAGAACAAGACCTGAAAATTATAAAGGGATTAGTTTATTGTGTGCTGCCTACAAAAATATGTCAAAATAATAAGTACTCGGTTAAACAAAATAACAGATGCAATACTCCTAGAAGAACAAACTGGTTTTAGAAAAGGAAGAAGCACCATTGACAATGTTTTTGCTCTTAAACAAATAATAGAAAAACGACGAGAACAAAATTTAGAGACGCACTTACTATTTATTTACTATTATAAAGCTTTTGATAAAGTATCACGAATGACACTGTGGAAAATTTTAAATAATAGAGCATACCTTTACAACTAATTGAAGTTATAAAAAGTATGTACATTGACACAAAAATAAAAATAAATAAAAGAGAACCAGTAATAGTTAATGATGACGTAAGACAAGGTTGTCCTTTGACATTTAAAGGAATTAATCCATTAAGATAAAAATAGTGTTAGATAACATAATAATTGAGCAGTAATCACACTTTAAGTATTTAGGATGTAATGTCTCGTACCAAGGGGAAGCTGATATGATAGAGAAAGTAAATAAATTTAACTATATAACAGGCACAATAAAAAGAATATTAAAAAATAAAGCAAGAAAGGACTCTATAATAAAACTATACATGGCAATACCAGCTCTGATCTATGGATCAGAAACATGGACACTAACAAAAAGAAATAGTACGAGAATACAGTCATCAGAAATGAAATTCATAAGAGCAATAGCTGGATATACCAAAACTATAAAAAACGTAGTCAGGTTATTAGGACAGAATTAAAAGTAGAAGAAATAAACCATACTATTGAAAGAAATAGAAATCAATGGAAAGAACATGTTTAGAGGATGAATAATAACAGAATATCAAAAATAGCCTTAAACTATAAACCTATAGGAAGAAGAAAAAAGGGAAGACCGAAGGAAAGATGGGCAGACCAATTTGAGGCCGGAATGGGTTAAACAATCCAAAGCCGTGAGGTAGAAGAAGAAGAAGAAGAAGAAGAAGAAGAAGAAGAAAAAGAAGAAGAAGAATTTATTGTCTTGCAACTATGTTTAAAAGGTAGATGCTAACACTGACAAACCTCGTTCCTCTCAGACATTAATAAATCGTGCACTATATTTCTATCAATGTATCTTTAAGTAAAAGAGATATGTTAGTTGCTTAGATCTATTATTAAAACATTTATTTTGTATCAGTTATTTTTATACTTCATGATTCGTTAGGAATAGTCAAAGATATTACTATCTATAATAAAATAAAGAACTAATGTAAAGTAGGTAATGGTGTAACCATGACATTGCAGCATAAGTTGTTGAATGTTTTTAAAAAAATTGTTCTTCTGCTTATGTAAGTCTTATGCCCGATTTCACCAACAGATGTTAAAATCGACGTTAGCAAATGTAACGTAACAATTGTAACAGCGATAACAATTTCTTGCATTTCACCAACCTGTTGTCTGAAAATGTTAACAAACACGTGCTAACGCGAAGAAAATTGTAAATATTACAGCTATAGGAAGCTGTGGATGAGTTGTATTATTTTCTGAACGTACTGCGATGCGCTTTTGTTTCCATTTTCGTCTGCACCGCAGTCTGCACACAGCTAAAAAAATGGCGGATAAACAAAATCATAAACAAAAGCCATGAAACAAATTTCTCATAAATGGAGAAAGGATTGTTAATTGAATTGGTGACGAAGTATAACGATATTGTGGACGGATGCGGTGAATGTAAAAGAGAAAGATGTCATGTGGGGAAAAATTGGAAACAAACTTAATTCAAATGCTTGTGCCATTACTAGAAACACGAAACGTATTACGTAAATTTAAAACGAGGTGCGAAGAAGTACAAGTGACGAGTGACTTGAACGTTTCAAGACGGAAGGTGGATAATATATTATCCATATAATTCATTGAATTATAAAATTGCAAAGTTATTAATACTTGAAGTTAAGGAGAGATCGGCATATTCCTTTCGATGCATTTTCTAACTCAGTATTACGTAAATTTAAAACGAGGAGCAAACAGGGTAAGTTACTTGAACGTTTCAAGACGGGAGGTGGATAATGTATTATCCACATAATTCAGTGAAATACAAAATCGCAAGGTTATTAATACTTGAAGCAAAGGCGAGATTGGTATATTCCTTTCGAAGCATGTTCTAACCACTCTTGTACTTCCGCAGTAGCCTTCATAGTAACTTGTACAGGTGCCTCCTATATGTACAGGCAGAGAAGCCTAATCTCTGGTTACTGGATGAACACAAGTATACTTATTACTGAACCAGGTTCGACAGTACATTTACAGTATAAACAAGTAGACTCCAAAGTGCTCTTTTCAGCTCATGGTTTTACTAATCGTGACACGCTACTGGTACGCCAGCTGAAGGAGGGGATATAACAAAACAGAGCGCACTCAGTGTTTCAGGGTACATTTCGTTCGGGAGATGGAGTGACTCTATATGCAGATCCCTTAACCTCGTCCATGTTAAGGAATACAATTATTACTCCTGACGCTACTTTAATATAACAAGAGGGTATACTCCCTCGCCTTTGTACCTCTGCAAAGACCGGTGAAACCTTTTAGCCAATTAACTGGACTCGTGTATACTTTGACTCACTGAGTCAGGATCCAACTGCTTCTGCACATTAAGAATTTATTGATACTTTACCTTCTGAATGAAAAGTCAACAAGTTTTATGATTTCCTTCTCCTCACATTATTCAAATAACTTTGCTGGATCTGCAGCACAATCGTCCTTGCCTGTGTACCGGAATAACTGAATTGTAGATCCAAGACGACGCTTGATACTACATGAAAGGTTAAAGAGACGAACAACAGACCCGAGATTCAAAAGATCATATTCAGCACAGTATCTGTAACTGTATCTTTCTACCACACAAGATGGTATGGAAAACAGCCTTCTACGCATACCTAAGGATTGTAGTTGATCCTTAGAGTACACAGAAACTTTAATTCTTTTTCCCCAGAAGTGTTCATAGGCTTTCTCTTCGACATATATACGTATGTACACATACATAATATTGTAGCATCTACATATATGCGGAACGTATCGGGAATTTATGCATATTGTGACTTTGTGGGTTCGTGAAATTAAAAGTCCAATTGCACAAACCCAAAATGTTCTTTATTTCCACTGAATTACAGTTGGAACACTTGCCGATTACATAGAATTACGTAGAGCACACAATTATAATTCACCAGTTCGTCTGTCACAGATCCACTTTATACTCGCAATTACGTACAACTTCTCCGATGCACGTACACAGTCTTCCAGTCCGTTCACTCGCTCGGCGCTCCTCACGGCTGCTCGCCAAGAACTGAACTGAGTCGTCCACTGCAGGACTTATATAGGGAAGATGGCCGTTTCTGGAAGGTTCGCGGCTCGTACAATTATCCCGATATTTCCAGACGTCTGGTGGGCGGGAAAAGAGACGGTACAGGGCTCCTGCCGCTCTTCTAATCATCCCCTCAGTGACACGACACAAATGGGTAGGCGTGATACGAATGCTTCCCGTCTGGCCCTACTGCCATCCGGTTCTATCGGAAATTCTGACGTTCGGGTGACAATATTATGTACAGAATGTTTCAAAACGACACGGAGCGAATATATAGAAGTAGTTTCTCAAAGTTTATGTGACATATATAGATAGAATGAGTGTGGATTAGGCAGTAACAGTGCCCCATGCTATCGAAGGAATCGCAGATACCTGACACCGTGCCGCCTGCTGTTGTACCTTTTTGGAAACATACCGGTATAGTCCACAGTAGCTTGCTAGTATTAAACATTTCTTTGGCTTTTGAAACGCAATAAAGAAGCTATTTCTAGTTCTTTGTTTATGGATGTTTAATGTGTTCCAGCATTCCGTGATAACAATCGATGACGACAGTGAGGTTGAGGTTGAGGATGGAGGCATTAAATGATGAAAAGGAAAGAGAACAATATCGAAAAAGTGTAGAAAAGTTAACTAAAACTAAATGTCTCATGTAACGAGACAAGCATTTTATTTCACTGTGTTTAATAATGATAAATAAAGCATTTGTAAACTGTAAAGGAAGCTGTTGATTTTACAGTAACTGGTACAATTAAGATCACAGCAAAATGAGCAAACTTGGAACTGCCCCAGCTGTTAGTCGACTTTTGCACAAGTAACTGCCCTTTGCTCCATCACCTGAAAGCGAGGCTAGCGTCAGTGATAAAGAGCAAGGA
Source organism: Mantis religiosa (assembly GCA_030765055.1). Lineage (NCBI taxonomy): Eukaryota > Metazoa > Arthropoda > Insecta > Mantodea > Mantidae > Mantis > Mantis religiosa. The sequence goes on along the minus strand of CM060949.1, from coordinate 42,548,217 downwards.
GCAATGCTTTTGTTTTCGTGACCTGTGGGTCCTAATAAAAACTTTTGAAGTTCACACACCTGGGTTTCCTGCGCTGCCTAGTCACAAAACAATGTAATACTTAATGCTGCATAAAAGTATACCAAAGGGTATTTCGAAGCTGCAACAACAAAATTTGGACTAGTTAGGTTATAAACTACGAAACTGCTATATTCGTTCGGTGCCGTTTCGATACAACCTGCATAATGCGTTTTTGAGGTTAGTACAAAGACATTTGAAGACTTAAATGTTCCAGCAGGCACTGGTTACGCAAAATTAACAGTATAACATAACCTGAGAAATGAACCATGAAGTTATTTGAAGTTATAGTTCACAAAAATGTTCTTCCATTTTTCTAGGAAGCAGATTACATTTAAAGAAGTTTAAAAAATTGAAAAAAGGAATGAATGAAGGGAACATCAATTTCATGTTTTTCAAACAGTATCGAACTAGAAAGCTCCCTGCCGAGAGAGATGGCTCTGTGAAAAGGTGCGCAGTTCAAATTAGTGAGACCTTGTGTTCGATTTCTTGCAGACCACTCTGACAATGGGTTTTTACTGTTTCTTCTGGTTAGCAATTCGAATGTTAGGCTGTTTTCATGAATTTGCTTTCACTGATTTCCTATTTCCCTTTGCTTTTTATGTTTCAGGTAGACTTATCAGATGTACAGCTTTGGTTGGCGCCGAATGTGTGTATGTATATAATTCTCGCGCCTTATTTTTGGAAGTTAGGCCTCCCATCAAACGGCACGTGGGGCTTAGTCCACTTCTGCGCTTACTAAACTGTATTCTTTGACGTTCTTAGAAAGAGCAATGCACAAAATTCAGAGGAATAGCGGCTTAAGGGACAAAACGTACTGATCGCTAAAGTACACCTCAAAAACATATGACTCCTTTACTGAGAGTGAATTCCGGTTCCCAGCTGATTTTACAAACTTTTTATTGGAGCATGCATGACAAAGTATTTCAGGGAACGCCTCAGAAAAAATGGACATATCTTATGAGTACACTAACAACGTCAGTTAAAAAGAATCTGGCGGATTCTTGTACTTAGAGCAGAGGTTGGCTTCCAAAAATTAGAAAAAGGTTAAAGACACGCCTCATCCAACATGGACCCGTACAGTCAAACCGGACATATTATTAAACAAAGTTTATTTACATTTTTGCTTAAACTACGTCCTGTGTATCCCAATTAACATGGATGAGAGCTTTTGTTATTTATGGAATAATAAAAGACCCAGCAAATGATTAAAAGTGTCTTAAAAGGTAAATCAAGCACGAGAACTCACGAGGTGGCGAAGGTATAGCGCCAGGCATACAAGTCGTACTACCCAACGCCCTAGAACTTGTGGTGTACATGCAATTTTTTATCTTGAAAACTGCAGAGCGATTCGCAGTGGTATCTGGACGAGTTCGCCTCAGAACGGTTGCAATTGATGGGGAGGGCAGGTCAGTTGCGTACCAGCTGTGAGCAACTAAACACGTGCAGAGCTACTCGGTAACACTACAGCTTGTTTCAAAATGTGCTTGTCTCCTGGTTCCAAGAGAGCATTTATAAATGACGCCTCCTAGCAGCACATTAGGAAATAAAGTGCTACAATTAAAAACACGAGAAGTAATAACCAATATCCATAGATTTATAAAAAAGGAACAATGGTCTGGGTCAGCTTAAAAATCTGGGGAAGGATATCTGAGGCAACAGTTGTGTCTGAAAGCAGTTTAGGAGAGTTATTAAGGAAAGAAAAGCCATAAGTGTTAGTGCAATAACGTCCTTCTGTATACCCAGTAAACAAAGATTAAGAACATGCACAAAATCTAATTTGGATGTTTTAATTTAAAAATAGGCGAACTGTGAATAATTTTTAAAACACAGAAAAACAAAGACCAACTTTGAAGACTTCTACTGACTTCCAAGTCAGTGTCTGAACATTAAGAAGAGTTCTTTTGAAGCTAGGACTATTTGAAAAAAAAAAAAAAACACTAAGCGTGACAGACAAATTTTAATCGATCATCCCACCATACGTGCAAAAAGGCTTAAGTATTTACGAAATATTCGGAGATATCTAAGTGAAGTTTATATAGTTTATATGGATGAAACTTAAATAAATACAGCACATACTGGACCATATGCCTGGAGTGAAATACGTTACAGGGACTCTGCAGCGATATTGAAAGGCAGACAGCTGTTTATCATGCCTGCTGGAGGAGAACAGGGTTTTGTTCCAAATGCCTATGTCAACAAAAGCGTGGAGATTACTACCATAGTAAAAATTACAACATAGTTTATAAGAGCTGCAAAACTGGCTTCGAGAATGAAACTTGTTTTTAGACACCTTATGCACCGCCCTCACCTCTCGTAATCTTACGCGTTTGACGCATTGTGGCGATAGGTGCACTATCCCAACCACAGTTGCTACTCATCCCTACCGCGCTGGATTCCTGTCAAGATAAAATAATACATCTGTACTTCTGACGTTACCAGAGGAACCTCGGGCCGAACTTCCGAGCCCATCCCTGAATGGTAATTGTTTGCATTGGGTTGGACTCGAGGGGACAGTGTGTTCCCGACACCAGCGGGAGATCGGGTACCTACGTCCAGGCTTCGGCCTCCTGGAAGGGGCAGAGGGTTGCACAAAAAGTCCCAGATACTAGTCTGCAGAGCTAGTAGAAGGTGTGCTAGATCACCAGGCGGCCCCACCGAGGTTATTCGGTAGTCTTCCCTGCGGGTTTGACGCGCTTAAGTGGCGTATCCACTTCCATCCCGTCTTGAGACCCGTTTCCTCAGACAAATGGGATTGTAGTTCGGCGCTCGTTCCAACTGAGCTACCTAGTAACGTGGGAGATAAAAATTCCGTCTAACATATAGTATTCGATGGCTCCAGTGAACATTTGTCTAATTACGAATATATTACAGGTGATGTGATAACATCTATATTAGTACTAATGTCATTGAGTGTTTAACATCCATGTAGTAATGGGGTCGATGTTTTCATGTTGGAGTATAAAATGCGGATTGCATATAACTCGAGGATAAGGGGCAGCTGACTCACCAGATGTATATATGTCATTATGTTCTGCGTGATAAATTTCGATTAGAAACGCGGCTACAAAATCCCACAACTACAAGAAAAATGTATTATTATATAAATCCGTAACTAAGGTGTGGAAATAGCCGAAGTTTTAATGGAACGCAAAAGTCTGTGATTATTTTTTTCGAAGGAAATTATCTGCAAGGCAAGTCTCTGAAAATAAGAATTTCATCGCTCAATAAGTTAAGATCAGTTTACCAAAGCAGTGATAATTAATCAAAGAACACCTATTTAAATATGTTTATTTATCGACAAATGATTAAGCTACATTTAGATTCAATGAAATAAGCTCCAACGGTCTGTGTAGTATATAGAAAATGGTAACGAGAATCGAGGTTTATTGGTTTGGAAATCATGAGCTACGGGATCACTGACACATCTGAAGGAAAGTTTACCTGTTACTGCCGTTTATTAATCAGCTGAACGACTAGAACAACTGATAATACTGGTGAAGCAAAATATATTTGATTGGTGTAGATACACTAGCCTGCGAATTAAAACTTTTTGTTTGTTGCCTAAACTAAATAATGTGATTCTGGATAATGTTGACGTGCTGAATCAGAATTTTCAATCCATTTATTTCTATCACGTAAGGTTTTCTTGCGAAATCACTATACATATATGTAGAATTAAGTGAAATTGACCACAGACTTTCACATTATACTTTTTTATTTTAAATGAAAACAATAAATAATATACAAAACTTATTGAAATTATGTGTATGGTTATTCATACATGTCACTAGAGTTTATTTTTGTTCTGTTTAGTCTTATTTACTTTGCTTTATTTTGCCTTATCTCCTTGACTATTGGAATGCATCACACGCATTTAACACCCGTTGCTTCTTAGTTGAGAAAGTTCTCCTGGTCCTTTTCCTTTTATGTTTGTCCTCAGGTATTTCATGCTTAAACATCCGGCAATAGTCAGCAAGCATACTTATGCTCCATCGTCCCTGGTACCGGCGTTCGAATTGCTCCATATCCTTGTGAAATCGTTCGCCTTGCTCCTCACTAAGAAATCCTAGATTTTCGGGGAAAAATCTAGATGAGAAAACAGGAAATGAATTTTCACACTAATATTACAACCAAGTCCCTTATATGCTTCAAGCACGTTAGCCACAATGTTTCGGTAATTGGGTTCCTTGTAGTTACCAAGAAATTTTGAAACAACTTCACAGAAGGATATCCATGCAGCTTTCTCCTTTTCATCCATGGTGTTTTTGAATGCTGCGTCAGACATCAATCTTCTTATATCCGGGCCATTAAATATACCTTATTTTAATTTTGCTTCAGAGAGAAGTGGGAATTTCTCACATATATACTTGTAGCAGTCTTTTTCCTTATCTAAATCCTTAACAAACCCTTTCATTAAGCCAACCTTAATGTGGAGAGGTAGCAGCAGAACTTTAGAAGGACTCACAAGGTTCAGGCGCACAACGTTCTTAGAGCCGACTTCCAAATTTTCTCGAGGTGGCCAGTCTTTCTTGGTCCAGTGGTGAACTCGTGCCCTGCTATCCCATAGGCAAAGAAAACATGGGAATTTGGTAAACCCAGATTGATGACCCATCAGCATAGTAATAACTTTTAAATCGCCACATACTTGCCAGTTGTGTTCACTGTAATTCACTAGCAATAACATCAGTTGCAAATTTGCATATAATTCTTTGAGGATCACTGAATAGGCAACAGGCACTGAACCAAAAACGTTTCCGTTGTGTAGGAGGACACCCTTTAAACTTCGCTTCGAAGCATCAATGAATAGTCTCCATTCACTTGGGTCAGAGTTTGGAAGCCCAAGTTGTAGAATAAGCTCTTTCACATTATTCCAGTATACAAGATAGCCATCTTCGGAGAAATAGGGTTTAAAATCTCTTTCACGTTGTCGGTACCAATAGAATGATGTTTCAGGGAAAAGCAGATTCTTTTCTTTGAGTATAGAGCCTAACAACTCAGCTAACTCTTTAGAGAGAGAAAGACCCCTCACTAAGACATTTAATTCACGCTGGTTAAAGCACCCACGTTCTGTAGCACATGATTGTGGTATATAGTCACTATCACTCGTCTTAATTTCCCCCACTTCTACATCAGACTCGGATAAAAACTGTTCAAGATTTTGTGGCCGTATAGGGATTGGTACACCAGGCCCATGGGGCACAGGTAAAATGACTGACCGTACAACTGGATACACAATTTGCTTCTTATTTTTAGAATTGTACTCTTTCACATCACACGAACAGAAGTAGCAGTCATCACTATGGTTCATCTGTTCTCTCCAAACCATAGGCATTCCAAAAGATAGCGACGGTCTTCTGCCGTTGACCCAGTGACAAAGTTCTTCAATGCATGCTGTACATACCTTGTGTGGTGCCCAAGCTTTACTTTGGTCTCCAAGTTTAATTCCAAAGTAGGCGGGCTATGCTTTTTCACAAAATATGTAATATTACGCCTCTGCTTAAGCAATGTGCATTTTCCACATATATAACAAAAGTGGTCTGGATCATTTATACAAGCGCGATGCGACATGGTAAATACTTTCGTATTGAACTAATAGATCACAACATTCTATTCCATGATAAAGCCTGCAACTGATTTTGTTTCCAGATGAAACACAGAGTAAAGAAGTGTGACAGACAATACACCGCATGTGTATGTGCACACAAACATTAGATAAGAAAGTGCATCCATAGAGTAGTTATCTACCACAAATAAACATACACTAATGACAAGGTGGCAGGTTAGTGCACTCTAAATTCCCATATCAGATAAGAAACTTCCGGTGCCTTCCGTTATTACTATGAACAATCTTAAAAATATTTTGTTTTCAAATCTTGGCATTATAAAGCTACACAGGCTAAAGCATTACACTATATATAATGACGTTATAGGTTCCTACAAACATAAGAAAATTTCGCTCTAAGGAAACAAAAAATTGAAAATGTGAAAAAATGGTACGTGATACGAACTTTCTGGCTTTGAATTTGATTTCAGAATGCTAAAGATACCCCAAAAACATTCAAACTTTGGAGGCAGAAATTTCATTGCTGGCTAGTGAATTCGTCAAAAAGTTTTGATTTGACCAAAGCTAGATTTATCAGTGGCATAAAAGGACAGCCAAATAATAGTCATCCATACGTCACAACATTGGAGAGAGCAGCTAAACTTAGGGAAACACCTTAGCTTATGAATACCAAAAGATTAGAACCTGGATATTTTTTAGCTAATTGAACTAATGACACTGGACTTCGTGAAGGGAGCTGGCGAACTTCCTCCGCATTAAGCTTTAGGTCGTGCAATTGGAAGGTTGCAGCTACACTTCTAGCTGGGCTATCCACACGAATTCTCCATTTCACGCTATTATGTGTTTCTGTGTTGTAGTATCAGGCGTTGTCTTACAGCACGATGATAGGATCTGAGCTACATAAGATATTTCCGTAGTCATTGGGTGGGCAGTGGAAACTCTGGAACTGGCTGGTTATTCTTCACAACTGTTGATTGAAGATAGCTGACACAAGATCGCTGACGTTGGGCTTTATTTCATTCTGGATTGTTACAGATCCTGACCTTGCCACCGCGTACGGTCGTCCGGATCTGGTCGCCCTTTGTTTGTCGCCCTTTGTTTGTCGCCACCATCCCTTCTTCCTAAGGGTTAGTTACAATGATTTACATGGCTACTTGTGGTGCCTCTCAGCAGTTACTGAGCGTTCCTCTATCTAAATAGCTGTATTCCAAACAGACAACATTAACTCTAAGATCTCTGCCGATCCCATTCATTTGCTTCAGTAATAGGTTTTGGGTGGCATTTATAAATATCATAACCAGAATATGCTAACAAATAAAAACATGCACAGTTAATTTAATTTATTACAGCATAAACTTTGTTGAAAGTTCCCTTTACGATAACACTTGCATACCCACCACATCAAGAAATTCAGTTTGATTGGATGCGGGGACAGCATTAGAAAACCGGTATTTATGAACCGAATGACAGAATACAGAGGGGTTAATTTCCAAATTGGCAGCTGTGTTTTCGCTCTCGCCTCCCACCAACTACGTGACGTTACACAACATTATCAGTAATTCACTATCATTATCGACAGGGCACGCCTTCCCACGCCTGGCTTGTAAAACAGAATTAGCAGTTAACTAACAAAATCACGTAATCCTACAGATACTCCTTGCATTTTCGTTATTAGCTCTCTAGGTACATAATAAAACTTTCGGACATAACGACATCAAGTTAAATAATAATAATAATAATGAACGATAATGATGATGACGACGATGACAATGACGATGAAGTTACAGCATCAAGTTATGGCTAGGTGAACAGAAATTCTTAAACTATTGGACTATTGGACTACATTACCGAGCGGGAAGGGTCAGGCAGTTTCGTCTGCGGCCCGGGTTCGATTCCCGTGCCCAAGCTACCTGACCCATGGTTTTTTCGGGGTTTTTCCCTAGTTCCCCCGAATTTCCTGTCCCTCCATTTTTTCTTCACTATGCCCTCAAGGGTCAATATTCGGACCTATTTTTTGGGACATACTAACTGAACCAATTCTGGAAAGATTAAGACAATTAAATTCCACATTTGAAGTTATAGGGTATGCAGATGATCTGATGGTAATTATAGATGGGAATATTCGTAAAGAATTAGAAAATAAGGCTAAGAACATCACTGAGACTTTGCAAGACTGGTGCAGTGACGTAAAACTAACCATCGCATCCTCAAAATCAGCTTACGTAGCTACGAAAGGTAAACTAAAGAGGAACCCAGTAATTAGAATAAACAATGCACCGATACCAATAAGGCAAAGTTTTAAATACTTAGGTATAATTGTTGATGAGAATTTGACTTTTAGTATGCATATTGGTTTACATAAGACATAAAACTTCAAGAGTGATGGGAAAGATAACGTCGCTGATTCAAAGGAATTTTAAATTACCCACTAATATCATCTAATTGTATCATATAAGCATTGCAGCTGGGATTATGGGATACGGTGCAAGTACTTGGGCGCAAAGGCTTAGCAACAAAAGAAAAAAAATACTAATAAGGAGAACACAAAGACAGATACTTTTACGGTATGCAGGAGGAACTAAGACCACACCCACGATGGCTCTATTCGTAATTCTAGGGATATGGCCGATGGACTTGATCATAAGATATAGATGTGCAGAATACTGGAGAAGAAAGAATAACAGGCAAAAAGTATGTGAAATAGTAGGTGAAGGATGTGACACAAGGATGCAAATTAAAAGGACACTATACAGGAATGGCAAAACGAATGGGAGAGCATAGAGGAAGGACGTCGAGTCTATGAATTACTTCCAACAATAGAGGAAAGACTAAGAATGAGCTACTTCAAACCGACTAAAGGAATAATCCATTGTATTAGCGGACATGGACCTTATGCCACCTACTTTAAAAGGATAGGAAGACGAGCGTCAAATCTATGTACAGTATGCAGCATAGACACACCAGAACATCAAATTTTCGAGTGTCAAGAGCATCGAGAAGTGGATAATTTGAGACAAGAGCTGCAAGGAAAGACAACATAGGAAATAATAAGAGATGCAGAGGAGTTCAATAAGTTAGACACGATATCAAACATTATTTCAACAAAAGCTTGGGAACAATATGTAACTTCTAAGAAATCTACACCAATAGAACTGGCCACACCTGCAACAACTCAACAAATAAAACGATCAACTAGAATTCAAAGACGAGAGATGGAAGGAAATCTGAACATAGGAAGGGATCCAATTGATGAAACAACACCAGTAGAAGAAGAGGAATAAGGAGATTTTGAAATTGAAAATATCTATGTATTGGGAGGAGAAGAGATAATAAACCAACTAGGTGACATAGATTTAAATCGGGCTGACTTGACAGCGTTATATAAATTTGAAGAGAGAGATATAAATTTGAAAACAAGAGGAAAAATAATTAGGATAGTTTGTTAGCTTAGTTGACTCCAAAGTTAGCACTCATTTAGGTTATTGTATCTGCAAACAATTAAAGGTTATTCTTATAATTAATAAATTTATAAATGAATATAAGAAATAGTTAAAAGGTTCCGATATAAAATCTAGGCATCGGAACATAAGAAAGCACTATCATTTCAGATCATCTCTTATCTGGTGGTCTCTTTCAGGGTAGTAGTGTCGGCGGGTGTCTCGGCGGTGCATGGCAGGATGATATGCCCTGAGGAACACTACTTCCTCCTCCGGTAGATCGGTTACCAGTCTCCGCTCCTCTGCTGGTATCATTTCGGGACCGCCAGCCAGGGACCTCTGGGCTCGGATCGCCTGCCTGGGACCATTAGGGCTCCGCTGCTGGGCTTGTTGTCGTCCCGCTGTAGGGGAGCGAGTCTGTTGTCCTGGCCTAACGGGGGAAGTCTCTAAGTAAGCTGTAGGGACCCTGCTCTCTGCACTTTCGTCGCTCCTTGGGTCGGCCGCCCTCTCTCTCGTCTCTCTCTCTCTCGCCTCATCCTTCCTCCCAGGGATGCCGCACTAGGGGGCATAGCAACAATGGGCCCAGCATGTTGGCCTACGTACCAAGTCCCCTCCGTAATGAAATCCTAATCCTATAGTATGGCAGAGCTTGGTTTAATTGGAATATCCATAACATGAAACTTGACCATCAAATTTATCAGTATAATCCTTATATATATCCCAAATATTGGTTTCACGGGATCCAATCAAACTAGCTTTAAATAACTCAGATAATCATATGCAAAACGTAAAATCTGAGACAACAGCAAAATTCCATGTGAAATTATATACGTAGGTATATTTGGCACTTTCATTGCACATGTGTACTTTCATACTCTCGCCGAGGCATTGTTGTACGTTAACGCAAGCTTCAGCTGGCACGCGGACGAGTGCTGAACGCTTGCCGAGAG
>CM060949.1:42479315-42537207 GCA_030765055.1 Mantis religiosa | reverse complement strand
ATAAGGTTACACTGTTGTACCTTCGAGTTGAAAGGACAGGATGCAATGCAGCACCCTGGTGTTTTCTGTTTCGGTTAAGATTGGGAAAAATTTAGATGCCAAACAGATTAGGAGAATTATGTGGAGCTCAGCTTTAGCTGTTGATAAGATTAGCTCCTGGGTTATCTTAGGTGACCGATGCGGGGTACCCGATGAAATCTAGAGCGGCGTCTAGTGGGGCTATGATCTCTCAATGATCTGACAAAGGCGCTTCTATGATTTGGTAAATTGGCGTATAATTTTGATGCCCGGTGCCTAATTTCATCCTCCACACTATGAACCATGCAACCAACCTTTATCAGTAAATCATATTATACATGAATGTACTCGCTACACAACCTATAGGACTCTCCATAAAATTCCTAGAGATCTTCATGCTCTACTAGATGAACCGAAGAGTCTACAGTCACTGCATTTATTTCTACAAGACTGTAAATTAACTTCTTCAATATGAAAATCTATTCAGTGTTACCTGGTTTTGATGTATTCTGTGAAGTGAGAATAACTTTAATTAATAATACATAACAGGTATGAACACAGTGATGTGCAATATTGAATCTTAAGTTCTTTACGAATGTATAGTTTATATGAACTGTACTGCAGTGTAACCTAATAGTTTCTAAAATGTTAATTGTACTGACAAACTGAGTACAAATTTTTTTATCATATAGTTGTCGCTATAAGACCATTGTTGGGTGACATTAAATAAATTTATCTTAAAAAAAGTACATCCGCTGAAATCCCTGCATTGAGTTTTTACGTGCTTACAGGGGGTAAAATTAAAAATGAAAAGTATAGGTAAATGAAGTTTTTTAACACCAGTGCACTTTATTTGCAACTTTTAACTTTTTGTGCCGTAATTAAAGAGGAGACGCGAAGAGAGTTTCAAAAGGAGTTATTTCAGTTTTAAAAGTTCGAGCTTTGCACTTACATTGATACATTTCAAAACACAGCATTTCCATTTAAATTTCTAATAAGTTCCATTTACTGTAGCTATATTAACGCCATTGAGGTTAGTAAGCTAGAATTTAAAAGCGATTTCGTATCCTGTGAAGCTACGAGGAAAGTATTTTAGCAGATGCAGTGAAAGGAGTGTCAACGTTCAAACATATAGCAACATAATTTTCTTTTATTTTGTTTTGCTACCGTATTAAAATTTGAAAATATTTTCCGGTTACTTTAGCTGCAACATAACATAGAGTTCTTTGTAGCATATTTAATGGAAAGGTGAATGTGTGCGTGTGCGTGCGTGTGTGTGTGTGTGTTTGTGTGTGTGAGTAATATTGAATATACTGTGACTTTGTGGGCTCTTAAAATTAAAAGTCCAATTGCACAAACCCCCCCCCCCCCCCCCCCCCCCCCTCCCCCTCCTCCCCCCCTCCCCCCACCTCCCCCCCCCCCCCCCTCCCCCCCCCCCCCCCTCCAAAATTTTCTATATTTCCACCCAATTGTAGTTGAAAACACCTGCCGATTACACAGAATTACGTAGCGCACACAATTACAATTCGCCAGTTCGTCTGTCACAGGTGCACTCTACACTCACAATTACGTACAACTCCTCTGATACACGTACACAGTCTTCCGGTCCGTTCACTCACTCGACGCTCCTTACGGCTGCTCTCAAGAGAGAGCCAAGAGCAAGAACAAGTCGTCGCTGTGCGGATTTACCCGTGCGGTCTTTTAGGATTTGTCTTTCCTCCAAAGCTTGGATGCCCTTGTTAACTGATGGACCTGATGGCCTCTGCTAGTGCTCCTGGCGGCGGGATGAGCTTCCAAGTAGGAGGCCAGCGCCCTAAACCACCACGCTAGGGTCGGCCGCTTTGCAGAGTCCGTCCAGTGTGGCGGGGCCAGGAGCGAGAGGTTGGGTGGTTGGGGACCGTTTAGGTTGTGGTTCTCATTGGTGTCACACAGGGGGACCTGACTGCCGGGGTCAGCCGACAGACGAGATCCAGCCCAAGTGTGGCCGGGACAGAGTGTAGTGTTGAGGGGATGAGAGGCTGGTCTCACCACCCAAGGACGTCCTTGGGGAGGCGGTAGCTCTTTCTCCTCCTGGGCACACGGTGGTCATATTGTCTTAGTGTGTTAACTAGATGGTTGGGATGGGATGTAATCCTGGCATACAATGTGCGCGAGCGTTCACGCACAACGTCCTGAACGTAAGGTATTCCAGAATGGGAGTGTAGGATGTGTAAAGGAAACATACGTACCGCATCGTAGATCATCCTAAGCGCCCTGTTCTGCACGGCTTGCAGTCTGCGGATGGTGGTACGAGCCACCGATCCCCAGATCTCGCATCCATACAGGATCAGGGGCGGGATGATCGCACGGTACACCCATAGATTCAGGTAAGTGGGTATGGTCGATCGGAATATGGGGCACAGCTTCCTGAGTGCTGCATGGCCGAGGCTGATTTTTTCACGGGCATGTGGGGTGAATGTGAGGCCGCGGTCCAGTTGGACACCCAAGTATAAGGCAGATCGAGCCCAAGGGATCCTTCTCTTCCTTTACCACAGGTCTCCTTCCGGGCTCCAGCGGAGGACCTTCCCCAGCAGAAGGGCAGAGCTCTTCTGTGGGCTGATGGACATCCTCCACCTTTCACTCCACGTGCCAAGATGAGGACGTCGTAGCGTAATGGCATAGAACAGTGCGAGGCTCTGTTGAGCAGTCAGACATGTAGGCAGCAAAGAGTAACGGCGACAGTACACTACCCTCCGGGACTACCGCCGCTATGGGTCTGGCGGAGGAGAGTTTGCCTTAGATCCGCACCCTGAAGTTTCGATCCCGGAGGAAACTACTGATCAGGGTGAGATATGGGGAGCATGGTGCTTCTAGTTATAGGTGGCTAAATGTTTGTAGAGAATTCTTTACCATGGAGAGGGAAAGATATTCCGGAGATCTCACGTTCCTTCAGGCGGCAGAAGGAGGGTGAAGAGAGGGCTAGTGATGTTTTTCCAACCATCTCCACGTTAGCGCTACAAGATAAATGGGTAGGCGTGGCCTTAAAGGTTCCTGTCCCTTACTCAGCTGCCAGTTGGTTCTGCCTAACGTTAATTGGGTGACAATACATGTAGGAACATCAAAAACGCAATAGTAAGGTCCTTGAGGCTTTTTTTCAGACGAAAAATCTTTTAGCATTTCTTCATTGAAAATTGTTCCCTACTACAGATTTACGGCGCGTAAGAGAACTTCAAGTCTGAGAACGAGATTTCTGAAAATTATGCCTATTTAACATTCAATGTATACTTGAACTTGCGAACCATAGCACTTAAGGAATGCCCATAGAACAGAATTTATTTTATTTTATAATTAAATTAATAGGCAGTTTTAATATGAAATTTACATAAGACAAGTTCTTCGGAAATGACATATTTGTAGCAACATTAGCCAGTATTTATTTACTTTGGATAAATATTCCCCAACCTAAATTTACTTCCCTACAGGAAACAACAGACACGCCAAACTGAATACAGTTTCTAATTCTCTGGGCTCTGTTTTGACAACAAATTAGAGATAAATGTAGCAATAAACTGATAATGCACTACTTAGTTGTTAATTTAGCTATTAGTATTGCGCAAAAATATTTGCTGTCAGAAAGTGTCATATTACACTGGTCAAAGCAAAATATGTTTCGAGCATTTCATGAGGCAATTTCTACTAAATTTTGGGCTGAGAAAAACAAATATGACAGTGAAAAATTTTTATTAGCTCTAGTTTCTATGATATACACAGCGTGGAAGTATTACATATTAACGGATTGAGAGAAAAGGATACATTTTAATTACATACATGCTAACAACGATGAAAGTGAATTTGATTTTTTAACTGGTAATTATATGCCAAGAGTTCTAAATTGCTGGAAAAATACTTCGCAGACAGTCGTGTCTGAAGAGAATCATGTGGTGGCCTATTGACTTCGTCATCTTTTATCTTGCCTCTTGTGATGGAGTTCCACAAAATCCCTATACAAAGACCAACAGTAATCCGTAAGCATTACTTCATTCCAACGGCCCTGATATCTTTCTTCCATAACAGAAATGTCCTGATGGAATCTCTCCCCATGTTCATCACTAACAGCTTTACAACTAGGAGGGAAAAAGTCTAGGTGGGAGTGGAGAAAATGGATCTTGAGGGACATGATGCATCCAAAGTTACGGTATTTTTGCAGGAGCACTGTCACCAAATGCTTGTAGTTGTCATCTCTTTTGTTGCCTAAAAATCCATGAACAACACCCTAGAAGGCTTCCCAAGCTTCCTTTTCTTTCCCATCCAAAATTTGGTCAAATGCAGGATCCTTTACAATTTCTGTTTTTTGTGCTCCAACAAAACTGTCTTCCTTAACTTTTGCATCACTTGCTTTTCAAAATTTCTCTCTGATGTTATTCGACAGGTGTGCCAACTCACAAAAAATCCCCCAAATTTAAAATCTTCACTCTAAAAAGTGAAATGATACTTTATCTTCACATCAAGGGCTAATCTATCATTCTTATGGTGATTTTATTATTCAGAGGATGGAAATACGTTTAAATTCACTAATTTTAAGCCTGAGACATTTTCATTGTTGCCCAGTGTTATCAATTGAAGCACTTCTAGAAATAGCTAAAGCTTACATCGATGCCTAACATTCCGCTGAAGATGAACTACTACTCTTAAGTCGGCAAGCCAAACAAGGTCAATGATAAACTGCATGGTACGGTGACGAATTGTTATTTTTTGCCTTTTCACTAGTGTTAAATATATACGTTAGGTGATGATGATATGTAAATGTGTAGTGTTTAACGCCCGCTTTTACTACATAGGACACCGCAGGCGGTGACACTGATGATGCATGAGATGAAGATGGAGCACCGGTGGAATGAGATGGCAGGGGAAACCGGAGGTCCCGGAGAAAACCCGCCCCAACGCCGTGTTGTCCAGCACAAATCTCACTTTGCGGTCGCCTGGGATCGAACCCGGGCCGCCTTGGTGAGAGCCAAGTGGTCTAACCACTGAGCCACGGCGTGGCCGATGATGATGATGATAGTTGGCACTACAGGCCATGTAGGACCTTGGCCTTCCTAGGTACAGCTTAGTAAATGCCATGCAATAAGTTAGTATGTGATTGGCACCTTCTACTTGCTATTCTAAGCTAACATTGGCATTGGGGATTGGGATTTCATTACAGAGGGGATTCGGTACTTAGGCCACCATGCTGGGCCCATTGTTCCTATGCCCCCAACTGGGGCCACCCCCGGGAGGAAGGATGAGACGAAGGAGACAGAGGGCGGCCCACCTAAGGAGTCACGACAGTACAGAGGGCAAGATCCCTACAGTTTACTTGATAGAGACCTCCCCCGACAGGCCAAGGTAACGAACATGCTCCCCTGCAGTGGGAGGTCAACGAGCCCAGTAGCCGAACCCCAAAGGTCACGAAATGGTCTCAGCAGAGGAGCTGAGAATGGCAACCGACCTACCGGAGGAGTAAGTAATTTTCCTCAGAGCATATCATCCTGCCATGCACCGCCGAGACACCCGCCAACACTTCTACCCTGAAAGAGACCATCAGATGAGAGATGATGTGAAATGATAATGGAGATGAAATGGAGTGACAGGACCTACCACGTTGCTGTGGGGGTCGTGGTATATCTGGTGCCCTCCTTGATGGTGACAATGAATCCACGAATTGATATTCTTCGGTCTGAATCTTTGGTTCAGATCTGGCACTCAGATGTATTGATGTATATAAAAAATATGCGCTGCTTCAGTGTGTACACGGGAGCCCGTTTCTCAGGTGTGGTTGCGAGAGAAAGGATAATTTTTGAAATAAACTCGAAAATAAATATATTTTGTTTAATTTATAAACATCTAAACTTGTCATTTAATTGCGATTTTATGGACATTTTTATACAACAGTTTACATCAGAATGATATTTCTTCGATACATTTTTATGAAAATCAGTTTTAACTATTTTTAATGTTTTAATCCGTTCATTTCGACATTCCACAATCCAAAACACGTCTGTTCTCTTCGACGTTACGCAATTGAAAGACGCATTCTCTCCTAACTGCTCTACCAAAATTATTGATTTATGCTTCTCTCTTTGCCATCACTACCAATCATACTTAATTTTTACTGGTCCACGTCACACATTACATAATGATACCGTTCCTGTTAGGCATAACATTGTCATAATAACCCCGAAAATCTTATTACATGCATAATTAAGGGCGGATAGATACCACAACATGAATAAACAAAGTTATAATAAATATAGAGGATAATGATTAAATATACAAGTACAGATACCAAACAGGCAATCCCGATATATATTATTAAAAGCATGAACCCAACGTGTTAAGGGAGAGAGTAAAATGAACATTTTCCCTCACAGGTATTTCCTTTGTGTTTCTTGCCGACAAACGTGGCATTGTCCAAGGATAGACCCTCGTCGCCAGCCCATGCCTTGGTCAGCACATGATACGTGACGAGAGAATAGACACTGGGATTTAAGATACACATTTTCAAACCTGCTTATGCATTAATTAGCTTGACTGTGGGAAAGAGAAAATCGCGTGGAATACATAACTCATACACTAGAAATTGCTATTAAATTCAGGAGTAGGGATGAAACACAACCTATAAGGAACAAGCAACAGGTCACATGACCCCTAAAGTGTCCAAAATTCGGCGAAAGGAAGGGGAAATTTGTGCAATGGCGACGTTCGATGTTTGCAAGGAAAAACACTCTGTTTCGGCGAGTGAAGGGGGTGACAAGTACTAAAAAGTTCATCAGAGTCCGTGTTCGTGAATGGATGGAGTAACTCACATTAGGTGGTTATCGAACACCCTGTATTAGCGCATGAGAGAAACTGCACACGTTACAACGTCATTAAGATTTCACCAAACTCCATTTTTTGTTTGTTTTATAATCCTCCGGAAATACTATGATGTGCGAAGTAATTCACTACCGACGTGCAGGAACAACGCGTACATAGATACATATAAGTCATGTCATGCGCACAGCAACGGGAAAATCTCAAATCTCGCGCCTAATGTGCGAATAACATCGTCAACAGTGGCGAGTGGAAAGGACTAATTGTAACAATAAACTTGACATTCAAAGGTCGTGGTGTCTTCTATGTGATAATACCCACACACTGTCAGGACGCACCCACTCCCTGGAACTCAAAAGCGAGTATTCATGCAGATCTACCCTGAGAAAAACCCCGACCTGTTGGAAACCTCCCTTCCGTAGTCCTCACCCATCGCATATCCTATCATATGAGGTGTTGAGCGTCGGGAGGGCTCAACGAGGGACTTAACGGGCAAGGACCACCTCATAAATCTCATTTCTAAAACTACCAATCATAAAACATTCACATCATATCACTAACATGTTGCGTCATCTCATGACCTATAGAATTTTAATAATTTCACTTCTTACTGACTTTAACCTGTCCATATCGATTCTTAACTCATTAAATGTGTTTAAATAATTTTACAACTTTTGGAGCCTAAACCAAAACAACAGCTACAGCATGAAATACATTAGTTGGAACACTTGACAATTTTCTTCCAGAAAAGTTGTAAAATCAAACGCTAGTGTGTGAATGTGTGAACATTCTGAATAAGTAAGCTCCAGGTATAGATATACAGTGTTTTATTGTTGAAATAGAATCGTAAATTTATATCTGAATATACTACAGACATCAATTAAAAGACATATAATATACGAACACCTCAGGGCAAAGCGTGGATAAATGGCATAGATGAGCAGAGCGACTGAAAAACAACCGCAGATGAGATGATTGTTGCTAGAATGCCGTCCATTGAAGGCGTAATATCATCCGAAGCAGAATACTCAGCTTCATAGCCTGATATGAATCAATGTCAAAATATAAGCAGAACTTTCCACTTTGAACAATTCCTAGTGCGATTATCATCTCTATTTATTAGAGAGGCAAAATTCAAACAGCAACTCATTTTAACTCCAGGTTTTTGTTGAAATAAGGAAAAAGTTTTAACTTCTTAAACAAAAAGTTGAGATGAATATCTGATATCGGATACAGTAAAAAGGTGCGTTTTTCCTTCCTGGTGAATTAAAATAGCTACGAGGTAAAACTTCTCTGGCTGAAAAACAATAAGAAAAAGTTCGTGCCTTATTATGATTTTACTGCAGAATGTTGCAGGGCTAACTTTTTCTCAGGATTGTGGTACATCAGATATGAACATACTAGCTGACGTAACTCTTCGCTGATATATGTAAACGTAAGACACTGTCTGAACTAGGAATGCTAAGGGAGGACATACTAAGTTTAATCCATTCCTCCCTTTAATTTACGTCTGCCCCAATTTAAGTCATATAGGACGGTGAATGAATTGGGTGAAATGATCCTCAAATGAGTCCCGGGTCCATGGAGCTTAGAGTTACCCGACATTCGTCTTGAAGGATAAGGGAAAACCCCGGAAAAAACCTTATCTAGGTAACTCTCCCTGACCGAGATTCGAACTTGGGACCTCTTGAACGTGAGACAGATATGCTACCATATACGCTGCTGAGGCGGGCTAATCCATTCCCCTGCTTTTTTTCTTAGGTTTGTCTACCGCCCAAGAAGCTTCTATTCTGTGTCGCCTTAAGTTTTGACCACCCAAAGCACATGGAGGTGCAGGGGGAAAATGTAGCTGGTCACTAAAGGCCAGAGGCGTGTGCATTTTTCCATAGTTATACTGCACATGGACTGTATTGTTATCGTTCGCACATGTAAACAATTGCAGGTAGATAGAGCTTGACCATGACAACCACCTCACTATGAGAGAAAAAAAACCGGTCGTGCTACTACATCTTGACCTTGCGTCTGCATGCCGCACAGCAAATGCTTCACTAGTTCGCAGAGAACCACGTTGCGTTGTTTTCGACGTTTGCACATTTGATGGCCGTACTGTACGTATGACGTCATTCATAATCTGTGTGCAGCTAACTTGTATCGCATGCGAACGCAAATCTCTCTGACCTTTACTGGCCGCAAATTGCCATACCTGGTATAAAGGAACTGTATCTCTTATATATGCGCTAACAGATTTTTCGCGAAATAATTGCAGAGGTATGTGGAAGAAAGGCACATTTATGAAAGCACAGTGATATAAATTTCACCCTTCTTCATATATATATATATATATATATCTTTAAATAACAGTATTGTGAAATAATTCTATATTGCGTCACGATTTAGAAAATTGCAAACATTTATCGTTAAAATACGTAAAACATTTTTATAACTTGAAGGTTATAAACTATCAGTGGGAGAATTACATTGGCATTGATCACATTGATTTTTAGCTGTAATCAGTATGTTTTGTCGAAGTTCATATTTTGTAAGAATGGCGTGAAATAGATTTTGCTTGTCAGTAAAACGGCAATCTCTAAAATCTTTTGTAATTTTATTAATCTCGATTAATATCATCTGAAAAATGCCCAAGGAGGAGCTATCCACTATTCTGCATTACCGAATAAAATGAGATAAAGTACGGATATTATAAACAATAAAAATTTTATTACTGTGCCAAAAGATTCTGTCGTAAATCAATATTTGTTGTTCGATTGTCCTAGCACAATAAGTATGGTTGAGTAAAGAACTTGTATGATTAAAAGGCCAGATTAAATAAAATATTATCTTCAGAAGAAGAAATTAAGAACAATTTGGAAAAGTAATGGAAATTCTTATTCTTACGAAAGGTTTAAAATACGAAGGAATATATTCAACATAGCCAAAGAATTGGCAATACAATATATATCAAAGACTCCAATTTTAAAAATGTTGAGATATGATATACAAATGCAATAGACATTGCGCGGAATTTAGAAAAGCGTATTACTCGTTCACTATTCTGAGAAAGAGAATTTATCAAAGAGTTCTAATGAAGGGTTCTGCTGCTAGAATCAAACATCATTGAAGAATCATCAAAAATTTTATCAACTTTTGGGGTAACTAAAACGACAACACTACACGAAGTGACAATAAATTATAATCAGGCTATTAATGCTACGGTTGAATAGAGATTTCCCAGTCGTGAGCAAGCTTGTCATCAGTAAATCCATTTTCTTTTCCGGAAGTGTTTCCCCTGGTTAGTGTCCGGCGACTTTTACTGCTGGCGAATCTAAGAAAAAATGTTGAAGTGTTCTTCTAAATGAAATATTTCTTGTTGTATGTTCGTTAGCCGTCCGGATGTGTCTAATATAATTGCAATCCACACGAAGTTCATCCAGGTAGAGTAAAAAATATTTCCACAGTTGTGCGATACAGTGCCTAAGCCTGGCACACTGACACAAATTGTTGCTTAAGTGTAATGGTGCAGAAAACAACTGTGACTGTCAGTCATATAGATTTATTATCATCATCATCATCATCATCATCATCATCATCATCATCATCATCATCATCATCATCATCATCATCATCATCATCATCATCATCATCATCATCATCATCATCATCATCATCATCATCATCATCATCATCATCATCATCATCATCATCATCATCATCATCATCATCATCATCATCATCATCATCATCATCATCATCATCATCATCATCATCATCATCATCATCATCATCATCATCATCATCATCATCATCATCATCATCCATCATCATCATCATCCATCATCATCATCATCATCATCATCATCATCATCATCATCATCATCATCATCATCATCATCATCATCATCATCATCATCATCATCATCATCATCATCATCATCATCATCATCATCATCATCATCATCATCATCATCATCATCATCATCGTCGTCGTCATCATCATCATCATCATCATCATCATCATCATCATCATCATCATCATCATCATCATCATCATCAATCATCAATCATCAATCATCATTATTATTATCGTCATTATCGTCATCGTCGTCGTCATCGTCGTCGTCATCGTCATCGTCGTCGTCGTCATCGTCGTCGTCATCGTCATCGTCATCGTCGTCGTCATCGTCATCGTCGTCGTCGTCGTCGTCATCGTCATCGTCATTGTCATTCTTATTGTTATTGTTATTGTTATTGCTATTATTATTGTTATTGTTATTATTATTGTTATTGTTTATGTTATTATTATTATTATTATTATTATTATTATTATTATTATTATTATTATTATTATTATTATTATTATTATTATTATTATTATTATTATTATTATTATTATTATTATTATTATTATTATTATTATTATTATTATTATTATTATTATTATTATTATTATTATTATTATTATTATTATTATTATTATTATTATTATTATTATTATTATTATTATTATTATTATTATTATTATTATTATTATTATTATTATTATTATTATTATTATTATTATTATTATTATTTGTGCCGAGGGAAACCATTCGGAATTCATTTATTATAAGTTACTGTTCTTCAGACCGAACGGGATGGTCAGGCAGCTATTCTTAGAACTCCATTCGGAGGTCTCGACGATCGATCTCCGGTGACCGACCAATTTGAACAAATATTTTATCGCGGTGTTTCTTGGTCACTAGGCTTTTGGTGGGTTAATTACTTCACTTTCATTTTAAAGGAATCTTTCCTTGCCATACGTGTCGGCGAACTGTTGTGGTTGCCTGTCTCGGTTGTTGAATGACTGGCGGCTACCTCAAGAAACTGATGCCAAGATGATATTGTCCCTAATATTTAGGTACCCGTACGCTGGCTCGCTGGTTCCGGCACACTTGCTGGACACACCCACTTCCCCGTTCCTTCCATTGTCTGATAAGTAGTCTTACAATAACCTCAGGTTCTGTGTATTTCTAACTTTGCGTACTCCCCCTCCTAAATTTCAAATATTTTCATGGATTTTATTTTTCATTTTCATCCTTTTGCCTTTTAATTTGTTCTTCATACTAACTTAACTATGCCGGGGTCTCTCATTCCTACTTCCAGACTTTGGAAAAGATGAAGAATTATCTTGGTCGGAGAAAAATCCCCACCCCCACCGCCGGGAATCAAACCCGGGACCCCTAGCACAACAAGAAGGTGCTCTACCGACTGAGCCACGGAGCCAGCCGCTTTTTAATTTGTTCTTCATATCAGCTTAACTTTTGCAACCATACCGGGGGACTTGGACTAGAAAATGTTTGTTTTTAATCATTTTAAAGTGTAAACATTTTCGTGAATATGAGAAAAGCATCCGGGAAGAGCATAAAAAGATTTCAGTTAACATATATTTTACTAAACAAGCCAGGAAATGAAACCACTATCTCTGGATTGAGAAACTAACTCTGAATGCTCGACTAAGGGGTAATTTTCTCTGTTAGAAATCGATCTTACCGTCATTTATCATGTTCTAAATTACCTTAAGAGCAGGATAAATAATAAATTGTTACATTTGATTTATAAAGGCGCAGCTACACTTGGGCGCATGATATTTCAAAATGACATATTACTGACCCGCTTCGCTTCTCTTTTTTTTTTTCCTCGGTTCACAGATGAGAAATTTTCCATCTGATGCTACATATGTGCAATGGTGCGTAGCTTAATCCACTTCGTAATTAAAAAGAAGCAATGTTATCAGTTGGAGTTTAGGTTACGGACTGCCGTTTTAGAAAGGAAATCGGATTATTAGTCCACAAACCGCTGGTCTCTCCATCGAGTATTAAAAGTTGGAGCTGTGCTAGAAGAGCGAGCGGGCGTAAATACACTTTGAGTTTTGTGTGGCGTATGTTTTGAGAGCAACAAAACTGCAGCGTCCGAAATGGACTTGAGGTAATGAAACGTGACTGGATATTCTGCACGCACACACACATACACACATGCTGGTAACATCTGGCTGGACCTCTGCACGGAAATAAACTCTCCGAAGTCGGTAATCTCGTTCTGCTTGAAAAATACTATCCCGTGTCTCTCAGTCCATGAACTGAAGCACATACAGATCGTGCTTATCGGTCTCTATACATAGCAGTATTATTCTCAATCCATTCTTTGCCTGCAGTTTTCATCATTGAGATAGATCTTAAAGCGTTCTTCTCATTTTCCTTGTGGTTACTGAGTTCGTTCATTCATTCATTCATTCATTCATTCATTCACTCATTCATCTATTATCTATCTATTTATCTATCTATTTATGTATTTATGTATTTATTTATTTACTTTTTATTTATTTATTTTTTATATTTATTTGTTTATTTATTATTTACTTACTTATTTATTCACTTATTTACTTATTTATTGATTGATCGATTGATTTACTTATTCAATCATCTATTTATCTGTCTATTTATCCTTGTATTTATTTATGTATTTGTTTATTTATTTATTCACTTATTTACTTATTTATTGATTGATCGATTTATTTATTTATTTATTTATTTACATATCCATTCATCTTTTTATTTATTTATCTATTTATTTATTTCAATTTGCTGATACAGGGTATTGTCCCAGTTATCCCAGTGTATGTAGTTGATTACATCCAATACGTGAATAAAAGATTAAAAAATATATTATAAACAAACAAAAATATAAAAATAAAGTGTATACCTAACAGCTACACATCAAATGATAAATATACAGAATTGTTAAGCGAAAAGTAACTAGCAACTGACAAGCATAACAGAAATGTAATTATTGACAATTTAACAACTACAAATAAACATAAGAGAAAAGAACATATTACCATTGAAATATAAGTAACAAACAAACCTGGAAGTTGTAACCGCAGTCAGTATCATACAGCAATTAGGAGGCAACAAATTAATAGAAATCTCGATATTGAAGAAAGGAATATTAATTAATAAAAATGCTTTGATAAACAAGTATAAAGAAATCTTATTATATTAATATGAAATTAGAATGGTTAGGATGATGAATAAAATAGCGGTTTAGTTAAAGAATGAGGAGGAAAGAGCATAAATTAATAAAGCAAGCATGTCAGCATCAAGGCAAGGTAGGAAGAATACTCGGGTAAAATTTACACGCTGTAAGCGACAGGAAAGAGGACCGTTACTTTCTTTGTGTTAGAAAGAGTTGAACGTCTTAGAACTATAGAGATCTAGTACCAAGGAATGCATTGAGACAAAAAGGCTTTCAGGGTGCGATAAAGCATGAAGGACAAAAGGTCTTAGTTTAATGATGTGATAACGATGTATACCGTTACAAAGAGCCCAGGGTAGGCGTGTCCGAACTGAGGGTAGGCGTTAAGTAAATGAGTTAGATGATTTTTGGAAACCAATGAAAAATAAATAGAAATAAATCAGAAACCAATAATAAAGCAAGATTTGAAAAATGGAGAGAAGGGTGAGCTATTTTGGTCATGTGATAAGTGAGAGTGGGGAGCAGAATTAGGTTCGAACTGAATCGCAAAGTCGAGGAAAGTTACTTGCTATATCGTCCTTCAAGAGGTGAGACGTGTTAGTGTCGGTTGATGGAAGAAAATGTAATATCTTAGTAAAAACTTACTTGCTAGATCGTCCTTCAAGAGGTCAGACGTGTTAGTGTCGGTCGGGAGAAGAAAATGTAACATTTAGTAAAAGAGTTGCTACATCATACTTGAAGAAGTCAGACGTATTAGTCGGGAGAAGAAAATGTAATACGTTGGTAGAATTTAACTGGAAGTGGTCACCGTTGCAACTCAGTCTTAATGGAACAAACACACTACAAGATAATTAAACAAAGTTTCACAGTCATCTGAGAATTATTGATTCCTCTGGGCAACCAAAATCTACAAACTCATTTTCCTATAACCATTCACCTGAGAAGAGAGCTCATAGATCCAAATTTCAACCACAAGAACCCAAACAATTTATATAATATGCGGTTTTGCAACTTAATGGCACTGGAGTATGCCGCAAAGTATAAGAAACACAGCATTACATATTATTGATAAGACCATTTTTGGATGAAATCACATTAAAATTAATGACTTAACAAACAACACCCTCTTTATAAAGCAAAAGAAACTACAGAAATATGTTCTGAAGTTTTTTTTAAATACGATAGGTAGGAGTACCATGATCAAGATGGTAAATGTCACTGAGGTGATTGTACTGACCTACCATCTTTATAAGCGGAGAGTTCTGGTGAATTAACGTCGTGGATTTATTATAATAAAATAAGGAACGGTAACTAAGATTTGGATATATGGTGTTTAAATTAACTTCTTGTAAAAATCTAGTTCTTTTTCTATATTGCTATAGTGTTTTCTAATCATTGTATAAAGGAATAACTGTTGTATTTTCCTGCAATTTTCTAATGACAATACTTTATATACTTTTAGCAGCTTAGTATACTTCATGCAATTATTCTGTACATTTTGAATTCGTGCTATGTGAGACTTATAGTACGGTGACCAGATTACGCACCAGTATTCCAGTTTGGATCTTACAAAACTATTGAAAAGGCAGAGTTAAGAAGCTATATTTGCGAAGTGTGCACCATTCCTAATTGTGAATCCTATGGTTTTAAATGCCTGATTCACTACCGAATCGATGTGCAATTTTGAAGGTAAAATTTTCAGTAAAATTGACACCTGAATATTTAACGGATTTAGCGAAGCGCAATTTATTATTAGACATTGTGCACTGAGTTCTCTATTACTGTTGGTTTATTCTGGAGGATTTTTAATATTAGGTAAGCTTTGTAAATGTTTGTATTCTGTCTTTCGAATGGATCACGAGGAATGGAGCACATGCACCACTTTTGCCAAATAAGTAAAGTTTTAGCTTTATCATTCTAATAGTGGCAGGTATTCTGAATACCTGATTCAGTGTTTGTAATCTCTTCAGCATATCCATCTGTGAAAATTTTAAAATTATAAATTGCATCTCAATTCCTTTGAAATGGCAATACAGCAATCAGGATTTAATTTATCATATGCACATCAAATTTGATGCACCTTTTTATATTATTTATTAATTATAAATAATTCTTTATTGTTTTGAAAACTTACTCCATTAAATCCAATTATTTCATACATATATTTTCTCATTAAACCCTGTAATATAACTTTCAGACATGAATATCTAATTCTCGTACTATTTTAGTAGAAAATAAATCTTAAATAGGAGCTCTAATTTTTTCTCTTAAAAATCACATAATACAAATACTACTGTTAAAAAACAGCACAACTAAGTTAACAAAATTGCAACTGATAATTTTATTACCCTCTACCTATAAAGTGGTATAGAAAATGTCATTGATTTATATAAGAAAGTACATCGCGTAGAACTGTTTAAAGCGATAATGTGCTGAAAAATGAATATCATAGAAAAGCGAGTTTAATAAATTATTATAATTTTAAAATAATACTGTTTCTTATTTTATGTCAGTTTAAAGCATTTGATGCACATATGCTCTAATTCCTCCTTTTCTCTTTCTCTACCATTAATTTAATATTCTAATATTTCTATACCACTCTTGAATGACTTGTTCACAGTAGGGATAAGTTTCTCTTTTTATTGCAACGTTATATGAAGCTAGATTTACGGGCACAAATTTAAGTTACTGTAGGTATACCATGCTTTAAAAGGTCGCACAGCTATAACGACAAGAATTAAAGCTAAAGGTATCCATATTTGTGAAGTGTAGCAATTTTTGCTTATTTTCCTTAGGAGAACCTATGTTCATGACTTATGCATTACATAATTTAAGCAGTTTGGAACAAAACTTTTACAGTGTGCCGTTTTTGAAGTAACCTTAGAAATTTATTCGAGGCTGTTCCGAATATCTTGCTTCTAGTGAATATATTATCTGTAATTCATTGCCTGTACCTTATTTTTGGTAATTGGACTATTCCAAAGGTATACAAACTAAGAACTAAATAAAAACATTTTGAAGGAAAAAAATTATAAACTCGATACACTTTTCTCAGCGATCCTCAATTGTTTCATACCCAGTTTTTAGTGAAAACAATCGAACTCCTCAAAATAAACATCAAATCCACTCTCTACTTCTGCATGTCTGGGAAATCTTTTATTATCAAGCAATTTATTTAAGTTCGGAAACAAAATAATCAGAGGGCTTCAAATCTGGTGAAACAGGTACATAGGGAAGTAGCTGGAATTTGAATTTATTAATTTTGGTCATGGGAAATGGAATGTGATATCTGATTCATTGCCTTGATGAAACAAAACTCTCTTTTTCAGTAAATACGGCCGTTTATGTTTGACTCTATTACTCGCAATATGCAATAAATCTGCATTATACCAGCTACTGATTGTTTTTTTCTGTTTTGGAGAACATCAATGAAAATTATCTAAAGCATATTCCAAACAGCTGACGCTATGTTCTTGTCTGAAAATGGAATCGTCTTCGGCTTCTATGAAGACGAATTTTTTTCCATTTAATCCCATTATTTTGACTGTTATTTGTCTCGACTGTGAAGTGGTGAACATATGTTTTATCCTATGGTTATGATTGGACGAAACCTTGGCTTTAATGTAGCGAAACAAGCCAAATACTCGACCGAAACGTCTAATCTAAACGCCATGAGGAAAAGTGGCAGCCATCTTGTAAGCAGCCTTCTCCCGTTCTAATCTTCAGTAAGTTTAAAAAGTGTATGGTGTTTACTAGTTCGCATACTTTCAGTCGATGGTCATCCAATAACATTTTCTGGATATTCAACACTTTTTGTATGTTCACCTCATTTGTGTGACCAATGCGATGTTCGTCTTGGCAGCTCGTATGGACTCAACTCAACTCCATGCTGGCGGGCTGTTTGGAACAGCCCGAAGGGTGGTCAAATCGTGTACCTGCTCTGGGAAGAGCTTAACCACGTAGTGGCGGGATGTGGATGTTGCAGAATGACGGGTGTGTTTTAAGTGGGGTTAGTGTAGGGAGGTAGCTTGTTGCTCCTCAGGGAATGATGAACCGGGTGCTACGGACAGCGTGCACTGCTGGTGGGTTAGTTAATAAACTAGGAAGAAGGTATGTATAATTTTGAATATTCCAGAATAAAAATTTTGGATTAGCTGAAATTTAATTTAGGCTGGAATGGAGATCATGTGGTTACCGGTGGTGACCGCAAGACATGCGGTATGGACTCAAATTCTGCCACCCAATATTTTACTGTTGTAAAGGAAGAGGCAGACTTCCGCAAAGTGGAACGTAGCTAAGCTGTAATATTAGTTGGACTAAGACCTTTCAAACGAAAGTATTGTATTTCCTAAAGATGAACACTTTTATTCATATTTACAATGCTGAGAGCTTTCACTATTAATGACTGTTCAACTAGTGCTAAACAACGTAACATCGTCAAACTTCAAATTAAGATTTATAACAATGGTACTTGCTCTTATAGTTATTTGTTTGAAACAAAACAACAGCCATATATAAGTCAGGTCAGATAATCTTGGGACAGTTTACATTGTGCACTATTTTAATGTAATAGAAATTCTATCAAACTTCTCCTATTTGGTGTCTGAAAGTGTGCACTTGTGCATATTTTTGATATATAATTTCTGCAGACAGATAGTTTTGTGTGTTCTTGATTATTAATTTTTCGTAGCCGTTTGTTTATACTTGTTTTTCCATTCTTTTGCGGTACTACAAAATTGTTTGCCTTATTAATTGATAGTATGTCATTCTATGTAGAGTCTTTTCTCTATTAATTCTAAGATCTTTTCTATAAGACATTTTAATGTGTAAAATACAGTCCGGAATGCATGACTGTAATAGGAATGTTAATGTGGATTGACTGCGTTACAGAAGAAAAAGCTGTGTAGCTTCCGCCAAAGTTTGAGCTGTTAATTCGATTTGCATATTATTCTTATTGTTCAATATAATTTTGTTTACAACAATCATATCACCATAAAAAAATCCTGAGTTTATTGGGGACTGAATTCTATGAATAGCAGAGGAACACCGTTTCAGATTTTTAGAAACGGTAACACCGACGACCTTGATACATTTTATACTGTTGAAGCTTTTACACTTCCTATATCTGTTGCTGCTAGTTTGCATATCTTCCTTGCATGTCGACATAGTAAACATGTTGAGAACACGAGCCTCGAGCAGTTTATTAGGTACTACATAATCCGTAACTTTACACTGTATAGGATTAAATATTTCGTGTAGGAAGGCCAAGGGACAAGGGAGGGCAGTAGAGGATTTCAGTATCTTCTCACTTTATCAAAGTTTATCTTTATTTCACATATGATTGTGTATTGATATTCTTCTGATCATTTATTGTGTTTTACACTGTGCATATTCCAAAATTTTACATCTTTTTACAATTTACAACTTTAGACTACAATTATCTTTCTTTACCTTGTTGCTACCTTGGGTTACATGTAACTCTGGTCTTATGCTCTGCCAGGTAGTTCTTAACCTCCATGCCTCCTTGTTACTTAATTAGCCTCTCTTTCCCCCCCCCCCCCGTTTTCCTTTCTTATGTTCTTTACATTTCTTGCCTATTTATCTTTTACTTTCTGTAAGAAATCACCAATACACATTTTTTCCTCCTTTCCTGTTAGCATTTTATAACTACGATCCTATTCTCTACTTTCTCCCATTTTTCCTCCCAAACTTTTTTACTTCATATTGCTACCTCCCTGCATTCTGTTGAATAGAGTGCTATACTTTCTTTTCCCCCACACAATTCACAAATTCCCGTTCCCTACCTCTTATTCCTCTAAGAAATATTGTTCCTGTTCTCATCCAAGCTGGCCCTTCTCTCTCTTGCCTATTGCAGTAATTTACATATGCTTCTCGTCCACAGTTTCTTTTTATTTGTTTATAAAATGGTAAGGATTTCATATTTTCTAGACTTGCACATATTTCCTGCCTTTTTATATCTTCTATTCTGCATTTTACCAATTTACCCACATCGCTTGTACTCCTTTTCTCTAATCTCCACATGTCTCCCATTCCCATTTTCCCCCCATAATTCGCACCAGCTCTGCCTACCAACTGTTGAGGTCTCTAATCTTTTTTGCTGTCTCATGAAATATTTCATAATCTGCCCTTCTTATTTGGCCAAGCACCTATACCGAAAAGTTATTATTTTTTCCAATATTATTCCATTTCTTCTCGTCTTTCCTAATTCTACTAAGGCTACTTCCCTGGGTGCTGATCTTGTTAAGCCTAGTAGCTCTTTACGAAACCTTCTGTAGTTTTGGTTCACCGTTTTGTTTACCTCTGATCAGATCTCCACTGCATACAACATTTTGGATTCAACTAGTGCTTCATTCATTCTTTCTAGCCACTTGGTTGTCATTTCTAACTTATATTTGCATATTCTTATGCCAATCATTGCCGCCCTTCCGTTTGCTTAAATTTTTCTCCTATGTGATCCCCATTTTCCATTGTTATTCAACCTCACTCCTAAGTATTCAAATGCATTGATCACTTCTAACCTTTTTCCATTTAGTACCCAATTTTCATAATTTTTTACTTTAACTCCCTTCTTGAAGAGGATAACTTTCGACTTATTTATGCTTATTTTTATTCCCCACTGTTGACAGAATTTCTGGATTTCATTTATTGCTTTCTACAACCCTACTACCGTTATAGATCCTACCATTAAGTCATCCACATATAGCAGTATAGGAATTTCTTTGTTTGCTATTACCGGACAGTGCTGATTTCCTTCTTTAACCTTGTCTATTTTCTCTTCTACAAATATGTTAAATAAAATTGGACTCACTTTTCATAGGCCTATTTTTTGTTCTGTCATCTCCGTAATTACATTTTCCCCCACCTTATGCAAAACTTCACTCCTTCAAAGATATTCTCTATTTCTTTTATATATTTCCACTTACCCCGTCATCCTTGAATTTACGTCTACTTTTTCGAATAGGTAACCCACATGGCAATCAGGGATAGTAGAAGACATCTACAGAAGTATAATTACATTACGTAGGACTACTTGCTTCCGCTTCAGTTCTTTTGTGTACAATCCTTCTTGAATTGCTGTATAAATATGTATGTATGTATTTATTCACTGCAATTGGGTACTACCCGGTGGCAGAGTTAAGAATACAGATCAAATTACAAATACTGGATTTACAACAATAACACAATAAACAATACAAGCATGATATTATTTTAACTTTAGTCACTTAAAACATATCTAATTACTTCTCTATTTACATATTATATACCATTATAATTTAAAAGTTAAACTATAAACCATCTAGATTTTTTCTAAATTTCTTCAGCGATAGGGGACAGCCCTGAAAGACTGCTACAGGCAATTCATTCCATTCTTCAATGGTTCTATTAACAAAAGAAAATTTTCCTACGTCGGTTCTGTATCTTCTACCCTTAATTTTATACCTATGATCGTTTCGTCCATAATAATCCGGATTATCTAACCTTACATTAACGTCCACCCATGCCTTTACACCAGCATTAGTTTTGAATAATGCTACCAACCTATGTTTTTTACGCCTAATTCCTAATTCCTCCCATTTAGTCTCATCTCCTTTTATAGGCCCAAAATACTTGCCTCTTTTTATGAATTTTATTGCCCTCTTCTGTATTTTTTCTAATGGATCGATTTGGTTAGCTATATACGGGTCCCAGCATGCTACTCCATATTCCATAATCGGCCGTACTAAGGCCTTGTAGGCAATTTCCCTGGACCTAGAGCTCCCCTTTTTCAATATTCTCATTACGAAATGTAATGCCTTCCACGCATTCCTAGATGTGGAATTTACTTGTTCGTCCCATCCAGCATTACTTGCCAGGTACACTCCCAAGTATTTGCAGCTGTCCACCTGTGGAATTTGCATCCCTCCCATGTGATAGTTAACAGTAATTTTGCCCTTAGTTCTACTAAAAACAATGGACTTACTAAAGGAAATAAAGCAAATATTTTGGGTTATTACAAAATTTGACATTTATCAATGTCACTACATATACTGTAGAGCTTGAATAAGCGATTATGGAAATATGAATACTGTAATGGTGTAATAGCCCAAAACGGGCCTGAGACTGCCAGACCGACTTCCGACCTAACGCCCACATACGTAAGGCAGAGGTGGGCGATCATCCAACTGATACGGGGAGGAGATGTGGTCAGCATGTCGGCTACCCTGGCTGGAAAGTTGGCCTTCCAAATCAGATCAACACTGTTTAATCCCATGCAATATGCGGTGTTTGATGAATGACAACAGTAATAAAATACAATAAACGCTTCATCGATTGTTGCTGTCTACAATTTGCTAAAGTGCTACATCATACCCACGTAAATACAGTGGTTGGAGTAAAGTGTAACCGCCTTTGTTCGTATATGCTTTGCGCAGAACAGCCCGCTATATTTTACTTCGAGAATTCCCAAAGGAGGCTTTGTAAATGTTGTTTACTCTTTTATTTGAGGCAGCTCCGTGGCCGAGTTTAGACTGCTGGTTTCTCATCAAGGCGCCCGAATTCGATTACAGGAGATCGTATATGGAATTGTGGTGGAAAGAGTGGCGTCTTGGTGGGTTTCCTCTGAGTTTTCCGATTTCCCTCATCTACTGCTTCATCATTTCTGTTCATCTATTTCGATATTATTTCATATCATCCCCTTCCTTAGTCTTGTAGCAGGCTTGGATCTCATCAGCCATCCAGGCTCTCCCTAACGCAAGGTTTGTCTGCTCCTCAATAGACACATGACTTAACCGCGCACTTGTAAGTCCTCAGTAAGAGGGAATTATACAGAACACGAAGAATAGATAACCTATTAACTAAAATTATGAGTTCTCTTATAGCCCGTGCATCGATTAACAATCAGGGAATTATAGTGGGTTGGTGCTTCCTATATTGCAGACACAATGAATATAACAGTGAACACATTGTTCATATATTTAGGAATCACAAATAATATGGGTGGTTATTTCATTCTGGTGGCGTGAATATTCCTTTTCTCGGGCTTCAGGCCAGGTGTAGATGTGGTGATGTACCGACGTTTCGGCAGCATACATGTTCCCGTCTTCAGGATATGCCGAATGAGTGCTTTTATTTAAGGGATAGCGCCCGCGCAGAGCACATGGACTATCCCTTAAATAAAGGCACGACGTTAGTTCAACTCATTCAGCATATACTGAGGACGGGAACAATGTATGCTTCCGAAACGTCGGTATATCACCACACCTACACCTGACGTGAAGCCCGAGAGAACTTGGAATGTTTCATTCTTATTCCAATTTCTTATTAGCAGAAGTGATGAGTTTTCGCAAATGCGATATAGCGCGATAAAGTGCGAAATTGACTCAAAATGCGATATAAATGCGAAATAGAATATTTTCCTAAGTAATTATATTGCCCAGATGCTTTTTCTTCTGGAAACTTTAACTGAAGAGTCTGTCGAACCTTTACGTGTTTAGAAAGTTATAAAGTAAGGGACCACTATTCTGGAATATGGAAAGCAACCCTTCCCGCTAAATTAGCCTATTGTTCCACCATTGCCCATATGAGGTATGTTTGGTACTGAAGCGA
Source organism: Mantis religiosa (assembly GCA_030765055.1). NCBI lineage: Eukaryota > Metazoa > Arthropoda > Insecta > Mantodea > Mantidae > Mantis > Mantis religiosa. Next base: position 42,513,744 of record CM060949.1, on the reverse strand, counting down.
GTTCAGTTGTTTTACAAAAGAGACCCAGGCCTCTTACGACACCTAATGACAGTTCTAAATCTATCTTCACAACCCAGTTAACGGAAAATTTCAATCCTGGTCTCTGAAATCTAATAGCAATTCTAATTTTAAGGAAGGAATAAACACATGATGATTCCAGTTGGAGTTCTTAGTTGCCGAAGTTCCGACTTTCATATTTTTGTTCGTTTTACGCGGAACTTTCATTCATTCTATTCGCAGGTCACGTCAGTAAACGCGAGGTTAATTTTGTGCATTTTCTTTTTATTGTTCTAGTTTTACATCAGTATGCATTTATCTTTTTTTGTGTTATACAGTATGCATTAGTTTATATCAACTTGTACTATATTTCTGTGTATTGCTTTAACCTATACTAATGTAAAATGTATTGACACTTCATGCACTTTTAACTTACTGTCATTAATAACACTCCATAAATGTGTTTTAGATCTCACATAAATAACGTTAATATTCATCATTTAAAAAATGCTGTAAAATGCTAAATTGCAAATGTATAAATGCTATAAAATGGGAAATGCAAAATTTCTGATTTCCAAATTCTAAATATCACTATTACTATTTATAAGACATGCAACACAGGATTCCATTATATAATATAATAACCCATGGTGCGACAGCCCTTAGAGGGCCAAGGCCTACCAACCCGACTGCCGGCCTCACACCCACTTACACACGGCGGAGGTGGACGATCATCCAACCGATACGGGGAGGAGATGTGGTCAGCATCCCGGCATCCCCCAGCCGGAATGTTGGTTTCCGTGACCAGGGCCGCTTACCTAGCGTAAGCTCCTCACTTTCCTCACGATACTGAGTGGGCACCGGTCCTATACCCGGGACCTAAAATCCCCTCCACATGGGTGGGATCGAACCCGGGCCGCTTTCCGTGGCCAGGGACCAAGGCACGCCACGACTCCATTTGCTGTTCCAAATACCTATTTAGAATCCTTTACCATTTGATTCATGAGTTATTGAACCTTCTGCATGTGAATGAAGTCGTTTGCCTTCATTGTCAACAAACAGCCTGTAATCTCATTCTAAAATATGTGTACTTAACATATGACATCTACTGTTATAAAATAATAGATTAAATAATGAATGTCATGGTGAAAAGAAATGGTGAGCATCTCTGTAGCGTTCCATTTCAATCTTGGTTTCAGTGATTAGTTTTTGGTGTTTTTAGTTTATTTTCAAAGTATAAATGCTCAGCCTTTTGCGTTCTGGGCTCGACGTCAATAAAGACAGTGCAATCTAACTGGAAACTTCCAGTCATATATCGCTCCCCAAAAGTATTTTAGAATAATAAAGAATTTTATTAACTTTCAACACTCTGAGCATCAGATAAATTTTGTATCGGTAGCTGAAATATGTTGTACTAGCCCTGTTATGGATAACTTGTTTATATGGAGCTTTTTGCTACGAAAATAAAAACATATCGAATTGCGGCAATAAATGATTTCGCTGTTAGAAGGCAGTTTGACTAACGGAAATTCAGATGGCAAAAAATTGTCCATACTTATTAATACCACCAAGGAACAGCCGGAAATGAAAAGGCTGATGAAGCTGCTACAGAAGCGGCAAAACAACCACCGGTGTACCCTCCAATACCTATTCAAAAAGAAAATAATTCAAGAATTGAATCATCATTGGCTAGAAACAAATGCACACAGTAAACTCCAACAAGTGAAACTGAACACATCTCCTACTCAGTGTCTTTATAAACATCAAGTTGAAAACAACAAGTATTACTCTCCAGACTTAGAATTGGACATACAAAGCTTACACATGATTACCTATTTTCCAGAGAGAGGCCTCCACACTGTGAACCATAAAACCAACCATTATCAGTAAATCATATTATAAACGAATGTACTCGCTACTCACCCTATAGGACTCTTCATAAAATTCCTACAGATCTTCATGCTCTACTATATGAACAGAAGAGTCTATAATCACTGTATTTATTTCTACAAGACTGTAAATTAACTTCCTTAATATGGGAATCTATTCAGTGCTACCTGGTTTCGCTGTAATCTGTGAAGTGAGAATAACTATAATTAATAAGTAATACGAGGCATGCTTTTTAAGTCAGTACCGTTTTGGAATTTAAAAAAAAGACGTGCATAGATATCACAATAATTTTATTTTTACATGAAAGCCTGTACCTTAATCTATTTTTCTACATAATTTCCGTGAATATTGAGGCACTTGTCATAACGTAGCACCAGTTTTTGGAAACCCTTCTCATAAAATTCTGCCGTCTGACTTGTTAACCACTGTATCACAACTGTTTTGACTTCGTTATCGTCTTGAAGACGCTGACCGCCCAGATGTTTCTTCAAGTGCAGGAACAAATGGTAGTCGCTGGGCGACAGATCAGGACTGTATGGAGGGTGATCTAGAGTTTCCCATTGAAAAGATTTGATGAGATCTTTGGTCCGATTAGCCACATGTGGATGAGCATTGCCATGCAGCAAAACGATACCCTTACTCAACTTGCCACGCCTTTTGTTCCGCATTGCATGGCGCAGATTGTTCAAGGTCTCACAATAAGACGCTGCATTGATTGTCTCATTACGAGGCAGGAACTCCACTAGCAATACTCTTTTTCTGTCCCAAAAAACTGTGCACATGATCTTCCGGGCAGAAATTGTTTGCTTAAACTTCACTTTTGTGGGTGATGATGAATGTCGAATTCCATGGATAGTTGTTTGGAATCTGGTGTGAACTAGACCATGTTGCATCTCCAGTAACAATTTGGTCTAAACAATCTTCACCTTCATTGTGGTACCGCTCAGGAAAGTCAATGCACTGCCTAAATGTTGGGTTTTGTGCAAATGCGTCAACATTTTCGGAACTCAACGTGAACACTAATTTCCGCTACTTCAAGTTCTCGGTCACAATGCGATACAAAACACTACGAGAATATTGAGGAAAGTAGTCGCACAATGATGAATTTTAAAGCGTCTGTTTTATCTCAACTTTTCGTCCACTTTCTGCACCAAATCTTCAGTAACGACCGAATGACGCCCACTCCGTTCTTCATCATGCACATTTGTGCGGCCATCTTTAAATGGTCTCACCCATTTCCTCACCATTCCATCACTCATAATGTTTTGTCCGTAAACTTCACAGATCTCACGATGAATATCGATCGGTTTTACGTCTTTAGCACTAAGAAGTCGTTTAACAGCCCGCACTTCACAATCGGTGGGACTCACGAATGCCGGAGGCATCTTAAACACTCAGTAACTAAGGTATACAATGAAGAATCAGACTGTAATGGCGTCAGTGCGTAAACAAGAGATGTAGGTAACCAGCGCGCATGCGCCGAACGCAGACCGTAGCCCTGCGGCGGCCGAATCGCAAAACGGTGCTGACTTAAAAAACATGCCTCGTACATAACAAGTATGAACATAGTACTGTGCAACATCGATTCTTCAGTTGTTTATGAATGTATAGTTTATGTGAACTGTAATGTACTGCACTGTAACCTAACACTTTCTAGAATGTTAATTGTACTGACCAAGTGTATACAAAATTTGTTTTACCATCTTATAGTTGTCGCTATAAGACCATTGTTAGGTGACATTAAAAAGTATATCTAAATATTAGTAAAATAATTCTGCCGTTGGGCCGTTCAGTTCGTGAATAATTATGTTTTTCTGTCCAAAGGAGGTTTTTCACAGCAAACATTGGCTCGTGTTCTCTTCCCTCCTTCAGTTTTCTCTTAATCTCGCATGTAAAACATTTTTATTATCATCTGTTATATTTTCCACCACTAAAACCCAATTATTATTGCCTCCAAGATACTTATGTTTTAATAGGTGATTTCTTCTCGTCGGATTTCTCAGTTAATTACATTTTCTTCTTGTCTATGATTACGTCATTGTAATTTTAATGTGTTTTATTGTGCTTTATTCTGTGTGTTCATTTCAAATACCCAATTCTTCTCCATTTCTACGTTTCAAGGGCTCCTAAGCGCTTCTGTTCCCTTTATTGCAATGCGAAATTTGACTCCACATAAAGTACTTCAATATATACTTTCTCCCAGGCTACTCAGAATTTACGTCTTTTCTATCTCCTTGCTATATCCCCCGTTTAGCTCTTCAAGCTTTGAGCAACTATGGTATCTCCCAGGAATTTACAGCGTCTTTGTACTTAACTACTTCTCTGTGTCTCGAATACATTTTCCTTATTCTTCATTAATTAACTATATTCTAACTAGAAACTTTCACTTTGAAAATAAATTCTAATGGTTGCTAAAGAACTTGCTGACGCTTTCCGGGTTTTAAATAATTTACTGGGCAGAATATTCACTGCAGAATTTCAGTGTACTTATACCTTGTTTCGCATAAGCTTGTCCCGTATCTCTTAGCGGTCACGTGACCTACTCACCTCTCATTGGCTGCTGTTGTAGTATAGACTGTTATGCGGTAAAAATTAGTTCGTTATTTAACATGGCGATATATCTTTATATGTTGGAAGACAATTGTAAAATTTATATTTTCGTAACAGTTTGAATTAAATATATTACGCAACAGAGTTGATTTACCTGAAATGCATGTTAATTCTTAAACGAAGTAAAGAGGAGGTTCATTTGCTCTCAAGCACATGACACGGTAGCACGTGCTTTAGCGGTAGTGATGACATATTTGTTTATATGACTTTTATCACTGACCTTGTTTTGAACTGGATTAGTCATATATCGCCATTCGACGGCGTGCTGTGCCGATTGCGAGAGCTAAATTATTTTATTGATCGTTTATTGTGCGTGTACTTATTATATATATAATGGCAGAGTGTACCGTCAGTTTTTCGCTGAAGCATCGCAAGGTAAAACCTTTACAAAGCGGCGAAAAAGAAGTGGTGCATGCACAGAGAAGAATCCGTCTTTGTCAGTGAGAGAAGTCAAATTGCTGTGCTGTGAACTTACAGGTGTGAGTGTTAGGTGAGTAAGCACATCGCGACATGAAATTGAGACAACAGGAAAACTTACCACTCCAGGGGCGATATTGCTGTGTGGCGAAGACGTTATTTAAGTACAATTAGACTGTACCGAGATACAAGTCGGAAAATACACTACCTTGACGAGACTTGGGTAAATGTAAGACACACGAGAAGTATGGCGAGACACGACTTTTAAGACTGAAAGACAAACATTTTTGCAAGGTATATGTGCTGGTTGTAAAAATACCAGTGAAAATGGCCGAAGGCCTTTCATTATAAACTTGTTTCAGTTTCATTGATCATTCATTCAGTTTCAACTTGTTCAGTTCCATTATAAACTTGTACTTTTGCATGCCTTCATATTCTTATTTTTATGATTTGATCTATATTCCTGGTAATTATTTTGACGTTTACTGCAGTTTTAAATGTGACGGGAAGGCACCGCCTATGGCCTATGACGCAAAAACATTAGCCAGTTAGAGTGAGGGGGAGGGTAGTTGTACGCGGAATGATGTCAGCGGGGCAAGGTTATACGAAACAGAGATTAGAAAGAACAATTGGGTTTCCGAGTTAAAAATGTCTAAAATTCATTCTTACGAAAGAACCACCGATAAATACATCTATCACCAAAACCATCACTGCCACCGCCGCCGATGATGTTGCTAATGATGTTGTTGCTAATAATAATAATAATAATGATAATGTGATCGCTAGATAAAGGTATTTTTCTTACCTAAGTATCATCTGGCGTCAGTCAAATCCTTCAATCTCTGAACTTAGAAGTAAGGGAGGTCAAAAAGAGAAAGGATTGTTTGATAAAAAGCCGAAGACAACAAAAGAAACATTGCCCGAGGCAAGCTGGATACAGACGTCATCGCTTCTTCTGTGCAGTATTGCTGATTCACCTCAGCAGCAGCGGAACTGTTTGTATTTCTCTCACGTACGGACACTTCCCAACTGCCGGCACTTAAACTCCACTTAACAACTTCTTCTGAATGCACCATCTATACCTAGTAAATATAAGGGATAATGGATACATTTGGTGGGAGAGTAAATGGACCGTGCGATCCAGTTTCAGAAATGTGTACCGCATTTCTTCGCTGAAATGTTGACGGTGGGTTGCAGATTTCTTTTATTTATGAATTTATATAGATGGAGCATATGTAACCATTTTATTTCAAACATATCAGTAGAGGCAGATAAAAATATTTTATGCAGTTAGAAGGAACTTCAATGTGTTTACAGATAGGCTTAGAGCTCCCATTTGGTAATATAAAGCACTGCTGGTTGTTCATAGAATGGTGCGCATCGGCAAAATGTGTGCAAATCTTTGCGGTAAATACTGCAAAGAGTTCTTTTTGCTATTAAGTGGCGAACACCCGCTTTGTAATAAATATATTTACATGGGTCATATATAGATGTAATTATTGATGTTCCTGTGAAACAAAGATGCTATATTATGGAAAGATAGAGTCAGACTGAAAAATTCAATGCCATAGCCGGGATTTGAGCCACGGATCTTCTGGTTGCCGTCCAGCCGCTCTAACCATTGGGCCACTATGGCCAACGTGTCGATGTGGCATTAAATTCTCCAACTGACTCGTGTTTTTCCCGGTAAACTACTTAGGAGTTCTCATTAAACATACTATAATTAATCCTGCATACTAGCTAATCCATGTTTCACATAAGCTTGCCCCGTAACTCTTAACGGTCACGTGACCTTATCACATCTCATTGGCTGCTGTTGTGGTGCAGACTGTTGTGCGGTAACAATTAGTTCCTTATTTCTCATGGTGATAAGTCTTTATATGTTGGAAGAGAATTGTCAAATTTACATTTCCGTAACTATTTGAATTAAATATATTACGCAACAGAGTTGATTTATCTGGAATGCATGTTAATTCTTAAACGAAATAAAGAGGAGGTTCCTTTGCTCTCAAGCACATGGCACGATAGCACGTGCTTCAGCGGTAGTGATGACATATTTGTTTTTTTTATTTATCCAGATTTATGAACCCTATTTTACACATTGGTATATTAGGGTTATAGTTGATACATAAAAATAAACAATTTTAACAAAAATATTTTAAATACTAGAAGGAAGAAAATATGTTATAATCTGATGGAAATTAATTTAAACTATTTCAGGCGTTTAAACACTGAGTTTATAAACATCATGAAAGTGGTATATTAGGGTTAGAGTTGATACATAAAAATACACATTTTTTAATGTATCAACTCTAACCCATATTTGTTTATATGACTTTTATCACTGACCTTGTTTTGAACTGGATTAGTCATATATCGCCATTCGAAGGTGTGCTATGCCGAGTGCGTGAGCTAAATTATTTTATTGATCGTCTATTGCGCGTGTACTTATTATATGTATAATGGCAGAGTCTGCCGCCAGTTTTTCGCTGAAGAATCGCAAGGGAAAACCTTTATAAAGCGGCGAAAAGCGGCGAAAAAGAATTGTGTTGCGTGTGTTTAATGGACTCAGAGAAAAATCCGTCTTTGTCAGTGAGAGAAGTCGAACAGCTGTGCCCTGAACTTCCAGGTGTGTTAGATGCGTAGGAACATCGCGACATGAAATGGAGACAGCAGGAAAACTTACCACTCCAGGGACGATATTGCTGTGTGGCGAAGATGTTATTTAAGGACAATCAGATTGTACCGAGATACAAGTCGCAAGATATACTACCTTGACGAGACTTGGGTGAATGAAGGACACACGATAAGTATGGCCTGACACGACATTTAAGACTGAAACACAAGCATTTTTGCAAGGTATGTGTGCTGGTTTAAAAAATCCCAGTGGAAATGGCCGAAGGCCTTTCATTATAAACTTGTTCCAGTTTCATCTCATTCATTCAGTTTCAACTTGCTCAGTTTCATTATAAACTTCATTATTTTTGCATGCCTTTATATTCTTATTTGTATGATTTTATCCATCTTCCTGGCAATTATTATGACGTTTACTGCAGGTTTCAGTATGACGGGAATGCACCGCCTATGGCCTATGGCGCGAAAGCAATAGCCAATTGGGATGGGGGAAGTTGGTTGTACGCGGAATGATACCTGTTAGCGGGGCAAGGTTATATGAAACAGATATTAGTATCCTGTGTTAAATAAATATGTATTTTTGTTGTTAACGATCTTTACAATTGCTAGAGTTGTATCAGGTTCGTCGTTGGTGTACTGGATTTTTGTTTCTGACAGTTCTTTTATATACTATTAAATCTATTGACATAGGTATATCGCTTTTAAGCACATTTAGACCGATCTTTCGGGCCCGAATTTGAACCGCGACGTAACTAATGAGCCAGCGCCTAAATACTTAGTCACAAAGACCAACAATTTACGACGTTCAAATATTAATGTATGGTTTAACAAGGGTTGACTCGTCCTTACGTGCTGCAGTGCTGCAGCATGCTCTTTTCTGTTTTATAACTCACATTGCAGAAATTAAAAAAAAAAAGAAAGAAATATGTAAATAAGAATGCATTATTATAAGAAATCGAGTATGACCAATAATGAACTCTGGATGCATGGAAAACACTTGCGTAATTAATGGAACGCACCGTTGACTTCAACGGGCTGAGAGCCGGCAAGCTCGGTAATCAGCATTGCGCATACGCACAACCTTCCCCTCTTGCCTCTTTGATGTCCTAAGTTCCCTAGATTTTCGCACAAATTGACGCAGCCCCTGTCACCTAAAAACACTGAGACGACATATAACCCGATATCAGAAAGACATGGACACAGACGAATAAATATAAATAAATGATAGCTTTATAAATATAAATAAATGACGTATACCAGAATAGACATATGCCATAGTGCTAGCAAATACTCCGGAGACCACCACAGTGACAAGGCCATTATATGAAGGTCAGTAAACTCCCTTTAAAGAAACAACCCTACTCTATTGTCTATTTTGCCCTTAAGGAAAATTTGGCGCCTTCCAGTCGGAAACCAGCCCATTGTTAAAATCCCCTGCGTGCTTCTGACAACAGTTTATAAGATTTTAACTGACGAGCAGAGCACATACGTTCGCATAAATTTTTGCACGCGGACCGTTAGAGAAAGCGTCTCTGATGTTAGGCCCGAAACTGGAAATTCTCAACACTGATCTCAAGTGGGGATAGTTACCAGCCAATAGAAAATCGATGTTCGTTCTTGTGAGTTTGTAAACTCCGAAAAATACCTAGAGTGGAGGTAATTCAAAGTGATGGCGGAAAGTAGGTTTTGCTAGTAAGAACACTTCGGTCCTGAGTTCTACGTGAGACGGACGCGTATTCGGCGCCGCCTGAGAAGTATACTCCCGCGCCATGCACAGAGACAAAGTGCAATATTTAACAATCTCTCCAGTGAGAGCACAACCAGTAATGTATAGGAAGTACGATAAATATATTTAATTCGACTACGCAGTGCTACTGTCTCCGTGCTTCACATCACAATATTGACAGTGACGCTAAACGTAGCAACCACACCGAAAACGACTTCACGGTGGCGAGCAAGGAGCCTAAGGACATCAATAAACTTCTGTCTACCAGATCCGAGGTGTCATCATTAACCCACAACCAGTCAGGACGCACCCACTCCTGAAGTACAGATGGGAGTTCTCATGCGGGAGCTACATGTCACCTCGAAGAGATTACAATCTCCCTCTCCTTAAACTCCTCACGCCACCGATCCTTAATTGTGAGGCGTTGAGCACAAGGGAGAGCTCAGCGTGGCTGCTACGGGCCGGACCGCCTCAAAATACTTGCTGCAGCTGGGTGTTGCGTTGCGATCATTCGCTGCACGATGAAGCAGGGCCACCAACTCTCATAGTTATAGCTGTAGAACTTGAATATGCATTGAATATCATTTAACAAGGTCGCATTGCTTCATATTTTAGTTCTAGAAACTAATTCAGTCCTACTTACGTAAACGGATCCAATACCTAATGGTTATTACATCACATGACAGATTGTTTGTGATGCACCTATCATGTTGGCATGATACTGTATTCCTGCGCCCATAACGAGAATCCCCCACAGGAAGTATTCCTTTGTGTGACGTTATGTAGTGCCTAATATAAGTTTCTTTATTTTGTGTGTGAGTGTGGAACGTGTTATAAATTCACTTTATTCAGTGTATGAGCAAATAAATATTACGGAAAATTTAACCAATTAATAATGAACACTGTTAATGAATTTCTCAAATCTCCCTTTTCAAGGAGAGCATTAGAAGAAAGACTTGGTACTCCTAACTTTTTTATTCTAACATCCGATCTAAAAATTGAGCAAAAAGCGAAAGAAAGTAGAACTTCTATTTATATCATGAAGAAACTTCGGCGCATGGACCTCATTTTTCGAAACTAGGTGAGTTGCATGGACTTTTTCCCGCAGCACGAGCCACCACTGGCTTTAACAAAACTACGCATCCTAGTACAGGAAACAATTTTTAAAGGGGTAGTATAATTACCATTGGGCCAACTAATCAATTTAACTGAAATTTTTTTGAATTAAGTACACAAAATAAAAATGTACAAATCAAGCAAGTATTTGTCCGCCTCGGTAGCGTGGTGGTAGAGTGTCTGCCTCACGTTCAAGAGGTCCCGAGTTCGAATCTCGGTCAGGGTGAGTTACCTAAATAAGGTTTCTTTCGGGGTTTTCCCTTATCCTGAAAGACCAATGTCGGGTAACTGTAAAATCTATGGACGCTGGGCTCATTTGAACATCATTTCACCCATTCCATTCATCGTCCGATATGACTTAACGTTGGAGGAGGTAAATTACAAAAAAGGCAAGTATTTTCGACAGTTATGCCCGAATTCACAAACATGTTAAAATTGACGTATAACGTAGCAATTGTTACAGAGTTAACAAAAGTGTTAAAATTCTTGCATTTCACCAACTTGTTTTTTCTGAAAACAACGTATTAACGGCTAGAGACCTTTATTTTTAATTTACGTCCGCCCCAACGTTCAGTTATATCGGACGGTGAATGAATCGGGTGAAATGATGCTCAAATGAGTCTAGGGTTCATGGAGCTTAGAGTTACCCGACAATCGTCTTCAAGGATAAGGGAAAACCCCGGAAAAACCTTATCTAGGTAACTCACCCAGACGGAGATTCGAACTCGGGACCTCTTGAACGTGAGGCAGACATGCTACCATCTACGCTACCGAGGCGGGCTGCCAAGAGACTTGTAAATATTACATATATAGAAGGCTGTGGATGAATCTTATTTTCTGAACGTACTGCATGCACTTTAGTTTTCATTGTCGTTTACACACAGCTGAAAAAATGAGGTGAATAAAATCAGAAGAGAAGCCACGGTACGAATTTCTTATAAATCCACTAAGAATTGTTAGTTAAATTAGAAACTCAGTATAAGAATATTGTGTGAAATAAGAGAACGAATGCGATAAATGTGAATCAGAAAGATGTGGCTTGGGAAAAAATTGGAAATGAGTTTAAATCTGATGCAAATGCTACAGCCAAATGCACGAAGCAACCTCGTCAGCATTAGGTAAATTTAAAACGAGGTGCGAATAAGGACAAGTGACGAGTGTCTTGAACGTTTCAAGATGAGAAGTGGGCAGTGTATTAACCATATAATTTAGTGAATTATAAAATCACAAAGTTATTAATACTTGAAGGAAAGGCGAGGTCGGCATATTCCTATTCAATGCATTTTCTAACCTCTCTTGTACTTACTCACTACTCTTCATAACAACTTGTTTCGACAGTCTACACTGTCGCGTGCGCATTATTGCTAAGAGGCGGTGCGGCCGAGCATTCATGGACACGGACAGTGCAGTGTGTAGATAAAAGCTCGCCGAAACGGTGGGGGGAAGGAGACAATCCAGAGGTGCTACTCCCATTAGTCCTTGACCCGTAGGACAAGGACTGGACCTCTTTGTACCACGGAGTTACCGAGCTGTCCTAAGAGGGCGCCCGGCGCCTCCTTGGAGCTTTCCGTAGGGCAAGACCTTATTTCTTTACCAAGCCCCCCATCTGGTCCTATTGCCTCAAGACGGGATGGAAGTGGGTACGCCACTTACGCGCGCCAACACCAAAATGGCTAGCGCTTACGCGCGCCTGTGCCATATAGGAAGGCTACCGAACAACCTCGGTGGGGCCGCCTCGTGATCTAGCACACATTCTACTAGCTATGCTGGCTAGTACGCGGGAATATTAATGGCTTTCCTCAACCCCGTCCGGAGACGTACCCGATCTCCCACGGGTATCAGGAACCACTGCCTCCTCGAGTCCAACCCAATCCGAACAACTCCCCAGCAGGGAGGGGCTCGAATGTTCGGCCCGAGGTTACTCTAGTAACGTCAGAGGTAAAGTCTGTTTAGTTAACACGTGTGCACATCGGCTGCTGCCTTTGACGAACCCTTATAATCGTTTTACAACAGCGGCCCTCCTTCTCCCAGATCTTTCTGCAAGGTTGCCACCTTTCTCGATACGTCATGGGTATCGTACGAGGTTTCGTCTAAATAAATTATCTTATGTCCATTACTGCAAGACTTCCTTAGTTTTGATGATATATACAATTCTACTGGATTCCATAACAACCCTTAACTTATTCGAAGTGCCGTATTTGAAACCCAGCTCCTTTAGGAGATCGTGCAAAGTGCAGTGTCCATAAGGAAAATCACACATTTCTTGCAATGTGCAACCAATTCGTCTAAGGTGGGCATAGAATCTATAAATTTCTCGACGAATTAAGTCACATGTGAAATTATCTACTTTAGAGAAACGTTTCCTTTTGTTTTCACACTTGATTGGCGTCTTTGGCTTTCGTCACAAAATTTCTTACTGTATTTCTGTGAATACCCAGAATTTATCATTAGGTTCATTGCACGATCCCTTACCAAGGTTATTTGTCAGCACATATTTGTATGTGTTCAAAACAAGCGCTTGAATTTGCTTAGAAACAGTTCCCGTTATAATTTTTTTAGGCTTTTCCAGTAACATAACTCGTCCCAGTTATTCACACTATTGTCATCACTTTGATTATTTTCCCTTGACTGAAAGTTATCTACTACTTCCTTTGCATTTATCACTGCATTTCCCTCCCACTATCTCCACATCGTGACATACAACGAATTTCTGCACGTAATTAAACAGATCAACTAGAAGTTGGAACTTTGGCGACTGAGACTCCAGGTGGAGGAGACATTCGACTGTCACTTCGAGAAAATCAGGGTTGCTATTGGTCCTCAACGACAGTGTTCCATTTCTGAAGTGTGGAGGTAGATTTATGACTGTCATTAGTGGGCGGGAGGCTCAGGTTCCTTTGACTCCGAACTGCACATGCGTTAACTAAACAGTCTTTACCACGAGTGCTAGGGGTCCGCAGCGCCCGCACCACGGCAGCTGAAGGGGATGGACCCCCCCCTACGGGTGGGAGGAAGGAGGCGGATTTCTAGAGAGTTCGTCTTAGTTCTAGCCGTCTTGATTGTTGGAGAACATTCCGGAATGTGGGTAATCTATAAAAAAGGGAGCTCGCCCGCCAATGTGAGTCAGTCGTGAATTGAACTCGCGTGCGAGAACAGCTGTGTGAACCGTGTCGTTGACCTTGCAAGTTGTATGTGTATGTGACGTAATACTGGACAGTAAAGGTTGGTAAAGGTGTGTTTCTACGGGAATAAAGTGCAATTTTGGGTGTTTGTAAACTGAAATTTTAATTTCACGAACCCAGAGTCTCAATACCCTCGAAGAAGCTGTTCTTATGATAGCGCTTCAAGATCATTTCTCCTCATAGGCCGTACTCTATTACGAATGCCATTTAGAGGGCACTTTGCCCCACAAAAAGGAGGCAACTAGCTACAAAGACACTTTGAAGGAAAAGAAATGAGAGAAAAGTTGGGAAATCAAAATTGGTGTAGATTAGAAACCAGCATAACATTAAGGAGAAATCACGAAATACCGAAGGTTAGGGAGCACTGTCAACATGAATGGAACACAGGATGTATCGAATTAAAGCATCACTCTTTACCGTGGGTTCCTTTATTTCAGTATTTTCTGCAGTAAGTGCCCTGAGGGAGTTTTTATATCTTTTGTTTTAGCGGTAGGTTTTAGAATCTAGAGTTCAAATTAAATACCAAAATCAAGGCCCTGTGATTTGTGTAATGATGTCGAATCAGGGTGTGTGCACTGATGGGAAGAAAATAGGTATTGAAGAGGTATAATGGTTATCCCTTGACGTAGAGTTCCTATTTACTGCATAGAACGAGTGCAGCTGCGAACCGAAATGACAGAACGATGCTTTCCCTCCACTATCCCGTTCTATGCAATCAGTGCCCTGAATTATCACCTTCCTACTCAGCCTACTCTGGCCATTAGCAGCTAATGCTCCACATGCGAGCTTGCCATTACAACACCAAATACGTACTTCTATCAAACTGGGAATTTTCCCTGGCGAGGTTTTACATTAGGCCGAATTACGTTTGTGTTTTAGCACTAGCAAATCAAAAGGCAACGATATTATCCTGATTAACGGTTTCGAAATATTTGTATCTTTCTTTATTGTAATTGGAGCATTATAGCATAATCGATTTAATAAATTCTTTCCGGCCAAATGCTTATTTTTCGAAGGTGTACATGTGTGCTTGGCACAATAAATTTTGGCCACGCCGTGGCTCAGTGGTTAGACCGCTTGGCTGTCACACAAGGTGGCCCGGGTTCGATCCCAGGCGACCGCAAAGTGAGATTTTTGGTGGATAACACGGCGCTTGGGTGGGTTTTCTCCGGAATCTCCGGTTTCCCCTGCCATCTCATTCGACCGGTGCTCCATCTTCATCTTATGTGTCATCAGTGTCACCGCCTGCGGTGCCGTATGTAGTGAAAGCGGGCGTTAAACACTACAAAAGAAATTTTAAAATGGATAATTCAACATTCCCAAAGTTTGAAAGGACTTCAATGAAGCTCTAAATGATAAAACGATAGTTCCAGCACTTTTATATTCCAGTAATATAACTAGTAACTGTACACACAGCTTAGATAATTAATCTCAACGGTTATATATACTTCGAATGTTTGAGATCCCCAGGTAAAATATCTGATATTTCATATGTATTTGTACAGTATACATTACAAATTCAGTACAATAAAATTTAACATAGAACATGCTGTATTATATCTCCTGTACAAATATATAACATTGCTGACTCAGGTTCCCTGGCTTTTGTTTTCCTAAGCAGCTTGATACCATTTGTTCCTGACCTTTTCTTCTTTTATCCTAATCCACTTTTCTCTTATCCTATATAAGAAATCTCCTATACATCTATTTTTCTTTTCTCCCATCCCCGTTAGCATACGTACGTCCAATATCTCTTTACTTACACTGTCCCATTTCTTATCCTATATTTCTCTCCTGTAATTTGTTAGTTCCTTACATTCTATCAGGTAATGAGCAGTGCTTTCTTTATCTCCACAAAATTCACATATTCCTACCTCATTACTTATCAACCCTTTTAAGGGCCTTAACCCTTCTCTTGCAGTTTTGCCACATTGATCTATATATTTTTCCCTACCCCATTCTGTCTTTAATTGCTTATAAAATTTCAAAGATTTCTTTTCTTCTATACTTTCCCATATCTCTTGCCTATCTATGTCTTGTAGTGTAGTTCTTACTTCCTTCCAAATACCGCTATAATTTGTCTCCTCTGATCTCCATAGATTCCCATTCCTATCTTTAATATCATTCTTTCCAATACCGACCACCAACTATTTGTATTTTTAATGCTTTTCTGTTGCTTCATGCACAGATTCAATAATTCCCCTTTCTGCCCTTTAATACACTTATACCACAATTTCAATAATCTATTATTATTCCCCTTCATTTTTATTACCTAGCTCTAGTAATGCCACCTCTCTTGGTGCTGATTTTGGCAGCCCTAGTAGTTCTTTGCAAAACAATCCATACATCTGATCTAATTGTGTTTCTATCTCTGATGTGCCCCATAGCTCCACTGCATACATTGTTCTGACTTCAACGATCGCTCCATACATTCTTTCTAACCATCTAACTGATATCTCCAGTTTATGTTTACATTGCCGCCGTGCCATAACTATCACTTTTCTGGCTTGTGCAGCCCATCCTTCACTACTACACGTCTTTACATCTAGTCATACTCGTTCACCACTTCTACCTTTTGGTCTCCTATGAGCCATTCCTCTCCTTTACTGAGTATCGATCCTCTTTTGAATACCATTATTTTTATTTTTTGCTGTTTATTCTTAGTCCCCAGTCAGCGCAAAACCTATGGATTGCCTCAATTGATTTTTGTAGACCTATTACGGAAATAAACCAGGGATCTCTTTGTTCATTATTATTGGGCAATGGACATTGCTTTCCTTAACCCTCTCTATTATGTAATCTATAAATAAACTGAATAGATTAGGACTCAATTTGCACCCCCTCAGGTAAAATAATGACAAGTGACTTTGCTGGAGGATACATATATAAGAATAAATGCTGATTCAGTGCTGACTTGTTTTCTTTATGTATTCTGATATTCTTTGAAGATAATTATATTGAAGCTATGATGCTTATAAACTGGGAAAGGTTTCTGCACGTATTGGTCGCTAGTTTGATGCAGCTTATTCTTACGTTGTGAATTTAGAAAAAGTGTAGCCTATTCTCACGGTAGAGCAAAGAATTCTGTCAAAGGGTATGCGTGGAAATTGATACCGAAATTAAGGAATGCAAAAAATAAGGATTCGTAATGGATTTCAAAGGAACATAGTGTATTCGTTAAACACGTGCAGGTGCATTGGGTTGAGTAGTTTAACAAAAGAAATGGGAGAAAGCGGGTTCTTAGCAAGGATTCCAAGTGGATAACATTTGACTTCGTTTGAAAAGGCATCGGTCGGACCCTTAATAATGGCATGACCGGGAATAATAATCACAATGGAAAAATAGTCAAAAAAGGAATTTTGGTGTGAATAAAGACAGGCTTCGAGAGGTGAAAGTCACACACAGCTGCAGTGCCAGGACAGACACATAAGTAATTGATGTGAAAAGCAACTGACATCTATATGTATGGGAGTAAGGATGGTTAAATTATACAGAGCAGAAAGTATAGCTAAAAGTAGAAATAGGAAAGCCTGCGGAATAGATAATCTTAATTTAGAATTAAATATGCTCCTAATGAATTACATGACAGATTACTGCATCTATATAACAAGTGTTGGGAAACAAAAGATTAACCGCAAGAATGGAAGATAGCTAAAGTGATATCAATATTTAAGAAAGGGGAAAGAACAAGACCTGAAAATTATAGAGGGATTAGTTTATTCTGTGCTGCCTACAAAATATATGCCAAAATAATAAGTACTCGGTTAAACCAAAATAACAGATGCAAAACTCCTAGAAGAACAAACTGGTTTTAGAAAAGGAACAAGCACCATTGACACTGATTTTACTCTTAAACAAATAATAGAAAAACGACCAGAACAAAATTTATAGACGCACTTACTATTTATTGACTATTATAAAGCTTTTGACAAAGTATCACGAATGATCTTGTGGAAAATTTTAAACGATAGAGGCAGACCTTTACAACTAATTGAAGTTATAAAAAGTATGTACATTGACACAAAAATAAAAATAAATAAAATAGAAACAGTAATAGTTAATGGTGGCTAAAGACCAGGTTGTGCTTTATCAACCATACTTTTTAATTTGTATGTTGACGAAATAGTAAGGATTTGGTCGAATAAAGTCAATGGAGGCATTAATATGTCAGGAGCTAAATTGAAAACTATGTTGTATGCAGATGATCAAATAATAATGGCCACAAATGCAGATGACCTGCAGAAAATGCTGTATAGTCCAGATAAAATTGCTACAGAATATGGAATGAAAATATCAGCAAATAAATCCAAAGCATGACATTTAAAGGTAAGATCAAAAATAGTGTTAGATAACATAATAATTGAGCAGAAATCACACTTTAAGTATTTAGGATGTAATGTCTCGTACCAAGGGGAAGCTGATATAATAGAGAAAATAAATAAATTTCACTATATAACAGGATCAATAAAAAGAACATTAAAAATAAAGCAAGAAAGGACTCTATAATAAAACTATACAAAACAATGGCAATACCAACTCTTATCTATGGATCAGAAACATGGACACTAACAAAAAGAAATAGTACGAGAATACAGTCACCAGAAATGAAATTCATAAGAGCAATTGCTGGATATACCAAAATTGATAAAAAAAAAACGTAGTAAGGATATTAAGACAAAATTGAAAGTAGAAGAAATAAACCATACTATTGAAATAAATAGAAATCAATGGAAAAAACATGTTCAGAGGATGAATAATCACAGAATACCAAAAATAGCCTTAAACTGTAAACCTATAGGAAGAAGAAAACGGGGAAGACCGAAGAAAAGATGGGCAGACCAATTTGGAGCCGGAACGGGTTAAACATTCCAAAGCCGTGAGGTAGAAGAAGAAGAAGAAGAAGAAGAAGAAGAAGAAGAAGAAGAAGAAGAAGAAGAAGAAGAAGAAGAAGAAGAAGAAGAAGAAGAAGTAAGGATGGTTCTAATGACACTGGAATGCAAGTTTCAGACTGGCTTAATGACGGCTTCTTTTTATCATCACATCAAACTCGAAGTTGCCGACCAAGTGTTACCAATATATCACTGTACAGGGTTAACGTATGTAAAATGCACAGTACTATATAACACTTAATTTGTTATTTACGTAGGAACCGATAGATACCTTTTCTGCCCGGTTCCCGTAGGCCAGAAGACTGAACCAGTTGTGTGTTTCTTAATGGACCGCCAGCCCAGTTGTGCCGTCCTCACTGCAACTGCGTGTGACTTTCACCTCTCGAAGCCTGTCTTTATTCACACCAAAATTCATTTTGGGACTTTTTTGTCCATTGCCATTATTAATCTCGGTCAAGCCATTATTAAGCGCTCGAACAATGTCTTCTCAAACCAAGTCGAGTGTTATCCACTTAGAATCCCTGCTAAGCACGCGCTTGCTCGCATCACTTTGTTAGAACTATTCACCCCAACTGCACCTGCTTGCGTTTTAATGAATATACAATGTTCCTTTGAAGTCCATTACGATTCTTTATTAATTGCATCCCTTAATTTCGGTATCGCTATAAACTCACTTATCTGCTGACTTGTTCTGTCACATTACGTGTGCATTCTGCCAAAAACTTAAATCAGGAGAGGACATTCAGTTCCGGTGTGACATCTGTAAATGCTTGCACTGTTCAGCGTGTGACGTCATCCTGCTGTGGCCAGAAAGAACCTCAAAGATTCGAGGTATGATATCGAATTTTGTATGTTGATTCATTTTTATACATGTGTGAAATAACAAATAATTATCAATAATTAATCCTTGCTTCAAAACTGTATTAAAAGGTGAATTTTACATTCGACTACGGCCACGCTGTAGCTGAGTGGTTAGACAACTCGACTCTCAGCAAAGTGCCCGGCTTCGGTACCAGACGACCACGTGTAGCATTTGTGGTGGACAAAATTCCCCGGGCGTGTTTTCTCCGGGTACTCCAGTTTGCCCGACTATTTCATTCCAACGATGCTCCATCTTCATTCATGTATCATCTGTGTCACTACCTGCGTAGCCATATGTAGTAAAAGCAGGCGATAAACATTATTCCCCAAAACTTACATTTCGACTGGCAGTATCAGACACAAAAGTGGGACATAATTTGGTTTCTAGAGAATGCTGAACCATCATAAAATCAGATTTAAGAATGAGAAGACAGATTACATTCTGTATAATGTCCTTCTCCACCGTCTTTCGGAACCTCTGCTATTCTGTTCGTAATTTACGAGGCGTGTCCATAAAATAAGGTCTCGAATTTTATTTAATATAGAAAACATGTTTATTTTCAATGAATGTTACATTGATGGAAAGGCGGAACTTACAGCAAGTTTTCAACGTAATCGTCATTGCAATCGATGCACTTTTATATGCGCTGTGGCAGTTTTTGTAAACCCTTGTCATAGCACTCTCACGCCAAGTTGCGCAGGTAGCATCGTCGGTCTGGAAATGTGTTCCACTCAGGTGTAACCTCAACTCAGGAAAGAGATGATAATCACTAGGTGCTAAGTCTGGACTGCAGAGGTGAGAATGTGCCTTCCGAACTGGGCCAGAAGATCAGCCGTTGCATGTGCAGTATGGGGACGAGCGTTGTCGTGATGAAAAGTCACTCCCTTTGTCAGCATTCCCCTCTTTCGATTTTGAATGTCACGTCGCAATTATTTTAGTCCCACAGTTGCTAGCGGCGTTTATTGTTGTGCCGGTAGGCATAAACTTGGACCACAGTACGCCTTTTCTGTCCCAAAACACACTGGCCATCACTCTGCCGGGGGAAAATGTTTGTTTGAACTTTCGCGGTTTCGGCAAATTCGAATGCCACCACTGACGAGAAGGTTTTTCTGGGTTGTGTACTGCACCCAGGTTTCATCGCCAGTGACAATTGAATCCAACAATGCCTCGCCCTGTTCTGCATAGCACTCCAGGAATCGGTGGGCCACTTCAACACGTTGCCGTTTATGGTCTTCGGTGAGCATTTTGGGGACCCACCTCGCACACACCTTGCGATAATACAAATTTTCGGTCAAAATATTGTCAATGGTAGTCTTACTGACTTCAGGGATCAGTTCGCACAGCTCGTGATCTGTCACACGCCGATCTTTAAGCACTTCTTGCTCTACTTTTGCAATTGCTTTGGCGGAAACCTAAGGCCGACCAGACCTCTGTTGGTCATGGACGTCTGTACGTCCGTCTTTGAACTTTCTGACGCACTTAAGCACGTTTTTGACATCAATATACTGAGACCAATAGACTTTGAATAAATGACGATGAATTTTCGTAGGGGTATTGCCCATGGTACACAAAAAAAAAAAAAAAAAAAAAAACGGATCACTGCACGCAATTCGCTGTTGCCGGCGAAAGTGACAGGAAGCTCCACCGCAAACGGCTGCCCAGTCAAGACTAATGGTTGCAACGGGTTCGTTGCTGTGGGGATTTAAAGGGGTGAAACCAAGCTACACGCCAGTGTTGCCGGATCTCGCCTAATAGCGTTTCTCGCGGCTCCAGCGCCTTGGAGACCTTATTTTACGCACACGCCTTGTAAAATGAATAGTAAATGCGGCATTCGCAAGTAAACGACATTGTGTCATAGTTGTTACGTAGCACAGAAGCAGCAAAATTTACTGAAATCCATTGAAGAATGAATGACCTGTATGGTGATGCATGTATATTACTGAAGCAGATGTATAAGTGGAGTAGAGAGATTAAGTGATGTGACTTTTGTGACAGAAGTTCTGCGCCCGGGTCAGGCACACCGCGTTAAACCAAAGTATACTCTATTAGTTAAAGTCATTACCATGGAAAATTGCAGAGGAGGGATGGATGAAATAGCTGAAAATTTGAACATTTATCATGGTTTGGCGCATTATATATTACTCTTGGTTTTAAGTTTCATAAGGTATATGCTTTCATAGCAGCTCACTCCAGAACTTAAAGAGTGAATTGCTTAATTCGTACCGAGTGATCACACGTTTAGACCATTCATGCCGATTTCACCAACAGATGTTAAAATCGGCGTTAACAAATGTAACTTAACAAATGTCACAACCCTAACAGCAATGTTAAATTTCTTGCATTTCACCAACCTGTTTTCTGAAAATGTTAACAAACACGAGTTCACGCCAAGAAACTTGAAAATATTCTCATCTATAGAAGGCTATGAATGAGTCGTATTGTTTTCTGAACGTACTGCGATGCGCTCTTGTTTTCATTTTCATCTGTACAAGCTGAGAAATGGCGGATGAACATAATCGAAAATAAAGCCGTGAGATAAATTTCTCATCGATGGAGAAAGAATTGTTAGTTGAATTGGTGACGAAGTGTAAGGATATCGTGGAAAATAAGAGGACGGATGCGGTGAATGTAAAAGAGAAAGATGCCACGGGAAAAATATTGGAAATGAATTTAATTCAAATGCCTGTGTGACTACTAGAAGCACGAAAAAGCTTTGTCAGTATTACGTAAATTTAAAACGAGGTACGAAGAAGGACAAGTGACGAGTGACTTGAACGTTTCAAGACGGGAGATGGACAGTGTATAATCCACATAATTCTGTGTATTATAAAATATCAAAGTTATTAATACTTGAAGCAAAGGCGAGATCGTTATATTGCTTTCGATGCATGTTCTAACTCAGTAACACGTAAATTTAAAACGAGGTACGAAGAAGGACAAGTGACGAGTGACTTGAACGTTTCAAGACGGGAGGTGGACAATGTATTGTAACGCGGGCGCTGGAGCACCCTGTGAAAGCAGCTGGCAGCGGAAGGCAGGGGGAGGTTCGGTTAGCCACACCTCCTCCTCGTTTGTCTTGTAGTGGTGACAGGCTGTGGTCAGGGAAAAAACATGACTGTGTCGCCTGTTTTCTCTACACCTGTTTCTCGAAATTACGTAATCTGGAACATTCTCCTGGTCACTAGAAACCGGCGATATTCCTATAAAAAGAGGGCTACAGACGGACAGAGTTGAGTTGGTTTTGGTTTAGTCAGTCAGTCAGTTGGTTAGTGAGTGAGGACAGTTTTTGGTGTAAGAAGGCAGTGTTAGTCAGTGACGTGTTAATGTACGGGAAGATTGTGCAGCGGAAGACTGTACGTAACTGGTATGTGCAACGGAGTTTATGTAATCGCGAGGACAAGTGAAATTGTAACGGACGGACTGGTAAATTGTAACTGTGTGCAGCACGAAATTCTGTGTAATTGGCAAGAGTTTAACTGTAAGTCGGTGGGAATAAAGAACATTGTTGAGTGGTGTAATTGGACTTTTCATTTCACGAACCCACAAAGTCACAGTATTATCCACATAATTCAGTGAATTATAAAATAGCAAAGGCGAGATCGGCATATTCCTTTGGGTGCATGTTCTAACCTCTCTTGTACTTCTGCAGTAACCTTCATAGTGTAACCCGAACATCGGAATTCCCGAGAGAACCAGCAGCTGGCAGGTAGAGGCCCGACGGGAAGCATTCAGATCACGCCTACCCATTTATCTGTGTAGCACTAACTGAGGGGGTGTTTGGAAGAGCATCTCTAGCCATCTCTTTCCCCTCCCGCTGACATCTGGAACATTCAGGATGATTTTCAGGGCCGTGAAGCTTCCAGAGACAACGATCTTGCTATATAAGGGCTGCAGTGGATGAGTCAGTTCAGCTCTTGGCGAGCAGCCGTGAAGAGCGCCATGATAGCGAACGGACTGGAAGACTGCGTACGTGTATAAGAGGAGTTTTTAGCCAGCTCTGGAGAGAGTTGTACGTAATTGCGAGTGTGGAGTGGACCTGTGACAGACGAACTGGTGGATTGTAATTGTGTGCGCTATACAATTCTATGTAATCGGCAAGTGTTCCAACTGTAATTCGGTGGAAATAAAGAACATTTTGAGTTTGTGCAGTTGGACTTTTAATTTCACGAACCCAAAAAGTCACAATAGCAACATGCTTCGACAGTCCTCACCTCTGTAGAAAGTTCTCTTCGGATAGCTCTTCAAAATCATTTCTCCTCGTAGGTCGTACTCTATTATGAATGCCATTTAAACTGTCTTAACTATAGCAAATCGGCATCATCAGCTGAGTTCATGCCCACTATCTTGACAATTTACAATTGTTAAGGACTTAACAACAGAAATTTGCCTTGTTAGTTTAACAAGATATTTAACACGAGTGTTAAGCTAACACTTGTTGGTGAAATGCAATTTTTGTTTTAACTATTGCTAAACTCGTGTTAAGTCTTGACATCTGTTGGTGAAATCGGGCGTCAAAGATGTAATGGGATACAAGCAATTTCGTTCCGATATACAGGTGGCCAGGCATGGACAAGAGTCAGATCATACAAAGAAAATTTAGAGGAACCTGTCCACTTCCTACGCACTGAAGGAAGTGTATTGAACTACATGGCGCTATGCCGAAAAATGATACATTTGCGTTGCACATTTGCTCAGCATAAAAAAGTTATTTAAGGGTTATGTTAGAATCTCCGTACTTTGAAAGGTTGATATCTGACAAGGAACTATGTTTAATCTTCAGACGTCTGGTTCAGCGAAATTGCAGAGATTTTGTTATCCAGCTCGCATATCTACTGCTATTAGCTTCATAATTACAACCCATTTCCTGGACTTATCAGGTACCGTCGCCCTTAACAGTATTTCGAATTATTTGCTGAGGTAATTACTTTAGAGTGTGTAATTACTCTAGAGTGGTTATCAAATACGGAGTCCTTCGCCACAGAAACGGATATAATTACCGAACAGGTAATGAAGGGAAGGAAATTTCCTTACAAAATGTTAACAGTTTTGTGCATATATTGAGTGCATAAGTGGCTTTACAGTAAAGTAATGGAAAGCCTGAAGAAGGAAAGGGTACCGACTAAATCTATTTGTAAAACTGTATATAAAGTAAGGTAATTGGGAAAAACGTTACTTAGACATCAAGACCATATGGTCTTTTGTACCTTTGTGCTCTGAGGGAAGGAGGAGGGCAAGGGAAGGAATAGATCCAATAGCCCCGATATATCAGAGGAAATTACACACCGTTTACAGGTCTATTGGTGTCTGGTTCAACTGGTAGATTCATTCACAGGAGCTGGACACACCCTTCAAGGGAAATGAAGGTTCACAAAGTGGAAATTCCTTTCCATGCAGTGCCGGCCTTGGTAGCGTGTCTGCCTCACATTCAAGGGGTCCCGAGTTCGAATGTCTGTCAGGGTGAAGAGCTCTGCTCTTCTACTAGCTAAGGTCCGACGCTGGCGACCGTCGGGAACACTGAGGCTGAGGCAGAGGCCAATCCCATGGGTTACCTCGGCTAAATACCTGGGTGTCTTGCTTGATCGCGGGGTAAACTTCACTCCCAATGTCAGGGCCAAGGCGGGACTAGGCCATGTCGCACTAAGGCAGTTGTACCCCATCTTCAAATCCGAGATGCCTGCTCACCTCAAACTACGTGTGCACCGGACGATTATTCCACCCATGATTCTGTACGGGTGCGAGATCTGGGCATTGGCGGCTCCGACCACCATCCGCAGACTACAGATCGTGCAGAATCAGGCGTTAAGGATTATCTACGGTACTGGGAGCAGATCCCCTACTCATATCCTATACGAATACTCCCAAATCCCTTACATAGTGGACATGGTAAGAGAGAGAGATCTCGAACCCTCTTCCAAAAACTGTCTACCCATTCCAACCAGCTGGTCAACACTTTGGGTCGGTATGAACACAGAGCTCCTCGCAGGAGGAGGAAATACAAACTCCCCAAGGACGCCATGGGCTATTAGCCTGGAGGGGTCCTCTCCATCCCACCATAAACACCAGAATCAGAAATGGATCTAGATAATACCCCCACACAGTTTCCTACCCACTCTGATCGTGCTGTCTGCACTTGACCTTCTTCAAGCGGGGAGTTCGGGTGAAAGCCTTGGGAATACATACCCCAGGCGGCAGCCTGAGCGGCTAAAACCAATAGATCAGAGAAACCTATGCCCTGACACAAACGCTTGAGAAAAGCGTCAACTACTACACTACTCAGATAAAGCCGCACTAAGCGGCTAGGTGCTGGGCGAAACCACTCCGTCCAGGTAAACCTGCACGACTCGATTCTTCTGCTGGTTCTGCTGTCTGATAGGGTGAGTTACCAGGATAAGGTTTTTTCCTGGATTTACCCTAAACTGAAATGCGAATGTTTGGTAACTCTAAGCTCTACGGACCCCGGGCACATTTGGGCATAATTTCACCCATTTCATTCATCGTTCGATATAAGTTAACTTTGGAGGATGTAAATTACAAAAAAGAAAAATATGCAGCACCCCATGCTCTTTGGATGCGGGTCAACTCTGAAGGGACCCACGGATGAAGGTTGAAGTTAAATGAGAATAGAGTTCAAATAGAGGGGGAAGCAACTCTGGGGAAACTTACCAGTATTCGCCTAGAAATCCACGGAAACACTTAAAAAACCTGAAGGTCAGCAAGGTCACCTTGGAAATCTAACACTCGACCACGCAAACGCTACCACTTGAGCCATTCTGCTCGGTTCTTATACAGTAATTTTGTTAGTTTCAGCAGCTTTCTGTGGCTATTTACATACAATACGTTACCCTCGCTTTCAGTAATAAATACCGATCTTATAGCCTTTATAGGAAAATGGGAGGCAGGATAAGGCAAGAGGAAGCGAGGGGAAGGCGAGAGGAGACCGGCAACCGACCTACCGGGGGAGGAAGTGGTACACTCAGAGTATATCATCCTGCCATGCACTGACACTGCTGTCCTGAAGAAGAGAACCAAATGAGAGATGAAGCTGATGAAATTTAAGGCAGGAAGCTTGGGGGATATAGTTAACCTACCCAGCACTCGCCTAGCGGCCTGGGAAAACCCTCGAAAAACCCATGGGTCAGGTAAGTGGCCAAGGGAACCTAACCCATGCCTCCCGAATGCGGGCCACAGATTAAACTGCCTGAGCCAACCTGCCACTAGGTAAAGCAAGTTGAGGAAGACTTGTATTCCAATCAAACATTGGATGTCGGTATTACACTGAAATATTTCTGGACAAGGAAAAAAAATACGGAAAAGACATCCAAGTAACTCACTGTGACTGACATTGAAACTTGAGTCCTCTTGAACGTAAGACAGACGCGCACCTCCTACGCTGCAGAAGTGGGTTCCCTGTTCTTGTGCGTGATTGGCTACCGCATGGCCAGAAGCTCCACAACTACGTACAACATTAGACATAAAATGTCCATCTCATTCAAGAATACATCTAAATTCAAAATTGCTACCTCTTCTTCTGACTACAGAGATAGACGCAGATAGGCAACTGAGGGGCACCCAATTGCAATATGTTGTGTGTACATCCCAGAAAGACCGGATGAAATGAAATAACGCTGAGCTGAGGAACCGGAGGATATACCTGCCACTCAAGTAGAAGAACTGAGTTCTCTAATAGTTGCAGGCCTGGCCAATGGTTGAGAGGCGCTCGTTGATGATCCGCCCAAACCGCCGGAAGGTGTCATGTAGGTCCCTTCCATCGGAACCAGAAATATTGAACGGCAAGTCTCTGCGCCTTTTGTCCGCAGTCGGCTAACTTAAATCCTAGAAGTTCTCCTATAACATGAAACAGGGAGAACAGATAAGAAGAAATGGAAGAAAGGAGAGCCACGGCACTCTAGGATTCGCCTTGACACCGAAGAGAAAGATAATTTAGAAAACCATGGTAAGAGTGGATGGCCTCCAGAGATTGACTCTTGACCTCCCAATGCAAGCCTGGCACGTTGCTGCAAAGCCATCTCACTCGGTTTTCCTCTGGCTACACTTCTTGCCAATCAAGGTGAATTGAATCAGACGTTTGCACCAGCTTCTTCACAGCGAACAGGGTTTTCCGATGCTCATAATAAGGATGTGAGAGTCACGGTTAGAGTGTTATAATTAAGCAGAGGCCTGTTGATGCTGTATTGGGTTGGAGCACTTGATGCGCCTAACCATTTCCATTCCCTGATTTGCCCTACAGAGAAGCCACGACCGTAAGTCCGAAGGAAGTGTTTATATCTATAGAAAAATCAGTTTCTAGTGCAAGGAAATAAAATTATATGTGTCGTCACAATTCTGTTATAACTATTTCTACTACGTACTTCAAACTGAGAAACTATGATGTTCCATCCAAAAATTTGATACGCAATGTTCAATGGAAATCACGTTCTCAGATATCTGAGTCCAGAGGAAGCATGTTTAGACAAAGATTAAGGTGTTAATGTGTGCACTCATCTGCCTTTGACAACATATCTAAAAACAAAACACTGATTATGTAACAAATGGATTTATATATAACGTTTTTAATGTCTTTATGCGACATAAAGAATTATAATTTCCTTTGCATGCAAAATGTTCCAAACATTTTGATCTTGTCCAAAATGTATTTGCCAGTTTTGATTAAATTATCAAATGTTTAACTAGATTATACCTCAAAGGCAACTGTGTTTCCAAAATTTTACTTTAACTGTAGCGGCTGTTTTGATTTAGTAAAATTATTTAAAGATGTTTAATGATTTAAGAATCGATATGGACAGGTTAAGATGAATAAGAAAAAGAATTGTTAAAATTCAGTAGGTCATGAGATGATGCAACATATAAGTGATATGATGTGAATGTTTTATCATTGATAGTTTTAAAAATGAGGTTATGTGATATGTGTCGTGAACCAGTGAAAATTAAGTTTGATTAGTAGTGATGTCAACGAGAGAATGAAAAATCAGTAATTTTGGGTGAACAACTAGGAACGAAGGTGTCTTTCGATTGTGTAACGTCGAAGAGAACAGACATGTTTTGGATTGTGAAATGCCGAAGTGAAAGGACTAAAATATTACAAATAGTTAAAACTGATTCCACTGGGGGAAAAAATTGAATGTTTCGAGCACTTCATGAGGCAATTCTTACTATTTTTGGGTTTAGAAAAACAAATATGACAACGAAAAACTTGTATTAGCTCTAGTTTCTATGATATACAAAAGGTGGAAGTATTACGTATTAACGGATTGAGAGAAAAGGACGCATTTTAATTACATAGATGCTAACAACAATGAAAGTGCATTTGATTTTTTAACTGGTAATTACATGCTAAGAGTTCTAAATTTCTGGAAAAATACTTCACAGATAGTCGTGTCTGAAGAGAATCATGCGGTGGCCTATTGACTTCGTCGTCTTTTAGCTTACCTCTTGTGATGGAGTTCCGCAGAATCCCTATACAAAGACCAACAGTAATCTGCAAGCATTAGTTCATTCCAACGACCCTGATATCTTAATTCCATAACAGAAATGTCTTGATAGAATCTCTCCCCATGTTCATCACTAACAGCTCCACAACTAGGAGGACGCTCCGTGGCTCAGTGGTTAGACCACTTGGCTCTCACTAAGGCGGCCCGGGTTCGTTCCCAGGCGACCGAAATGTGAGATTTGTAGTGGACAACACGGCGCTGGGGCGGGTTTTCTCCGGGACCTCCGGTTTCCCCCGCCATCTCATTCCACTGGTGCTCCATCTTCATCTCGTACACCACCATTGCCACCGCCTGCGGTGCCGTACGTAGTAAAAGCAGGAGTTAAACACTACACATTTCATTTCATTTCCATCACTAGGAGAGAAAAAGTCTAAGTGGGAGTGGTAAAATTGATCTTAAGGGACATGTTGCATCTAAGAAGTATTTTTGCAGCAGCGCTGTCACCAAATGCTTGTAGTTGTCATCTGTTTTCAGCTGTGCTAAGTCCCCCCCCCCCGAAAAAAATTCCCCCAAATTTAAAATCTTCACTCTAAAAAAATGAAATGTCACTTTAATCTTTAAAACAAGAGCTAGTCTATCATTTTTAAGACGATTTTTGAATTCAGCAGATGGAAATACGTGTAAATTTACTATTTTTAAGCCCGAAACATTTTCATTGTTGCCCAGTATTTCAGAAAATTGTATAGAAGAAATATTATTCTTATGTAAAGTCTTGTAGAAAAAAGTGAAAAACCATCGCAATTAAATTACAAGTTTGGATGTTTATAAATTTAAAAAAATTAATATTTATTTCTGAATTCATTAAAACAATTATTCTTACGCTGGCAATTACTCCTGAGAAAAGGGTTCCGATGTAACTAGGTAGGCAGCGCAAGAGATTTTTTCTATATACATCAATACATCTGAGTGCCTGATCTGAACAAAGGACTCAGATCGAGAAGAGTTAGCAACTCATGGCTTCATCATCATCTCGGTGGGCAGAATACAACCCACAGCCCCAGGTGAAACAAAATTTTACACATACGTAAAGGGAATTCCTGATTTAAAATACCTTCCCAAACTGAGGCTTCAAAACTGTCAACGTTCTGCATATCATCACCATACTCCTGATACATAACTGATGGGAAATGTATAATTAAACCATTTTAACAAATTCTTATGTGATTAACATAAAATTGAAAAATAAGTATTTTTATTTGTTTATACAGAGGTGTGCAGAAAATGTCATGCGAGTGTAATGAATTTTGGTTACTTTATTTAGCTTCCTATTTGCAAAGGGGCATTTATACTTTATAGCCTACTGCTTAATTAATCGCAAAGAAATCAGTAATTAAATGTATTTGTGTTTGTCATAGACACGTTCTTGCATTGTAGAAGTTGTAGTTACCTATGACCTATTCCAACATGTACATATGTTATAAGTAAAGAATAAGTAATTGCTTCGGTCTCAGTAAGGCACACAGAAGACGTACGTTAGCATTCCAGCTTTGCATGCATGGTTTTTGGTGCTTTGGACGTGATGTGCTGCAATGAATCTGTCACTGCAATTACCCTTTCAACAGTTAATGGAATTCAATTACCTGAAAACCTCACTCCTCCATTGCCGTACGATAGTAAGCTCCATGTCTCGTCAAAGAGCTTAGGTAGTTCCGGCTTTTCCATATGGATTGCCATCACGACAGGTTAATTATTTGACACAAGGACATGCAGTTATGTTTCGTCAGACTCGACTATCTCACCACTAAATTTGTTACTTATTGATTTTGTACTGTACCTAAGGGGAGATATAGAGCTTTCAGTCATGCGTGCTTTTTTTTTGTTTAATGTCCTTCCAATGAATGGACATCGGGATAGTGGCAGACAGTAGTATGAGGTAAATAACTATCATACTGCCCGATGGAATTTTAGCTAATTAGATAAGTGTAGGCCAAATAGCTTTCTTCAGATATTCATCACCAAATAATCCTGAGTTGGATTCAAAGAGTTCACACACATGGAATTATTCTGAAAAGGATATTAAATATATTACTCTGCACAAATGATGTCACGAAATAATTCTTTAGTACGTAAATGAAACAAAATACTTCTAGATAATGAATTGATCTCCGAAACGAAAAACAAATGAAAACTCACGGTAAACATAACCATCTGTATACAAAATTCTATGTGGAAGTATTCGAAATGTTATGGAGTTTTTTTTATCCCTTGTTTCTGAAAATGAAGGAACTGATGTAGACAACTTACTGTTACTAGGTGTATGAAAAGTTATGTACGGAACACTAAGACGCACAAGAAAAATTGAAATAGAATATATTCGAGTTTTTCTCGGGAAGAAAGTCAGGTGAAAGAAAAAACTATTAGAAATCGACGTTACAGGATCGTACATCTCTCCCATTATCAGGATATTTTAATAAATGTTATAATCACAAATGTTTCACTGGATACAACACAAATAAAAACAGAGACAATCAATATTCGCATCACTGAACAAAAGACTGTTTTCAGTAAATTAAATGCCAGGTCAGAAGATGGCGTGAGTATAGAAAATTAATTGGGTCAAAGAAACGTAAGAACTTAACTTGATGATCAAGCTGTATAGCTTCTTAAGTCGACGGATTTCCATTTTAAGGCCGGTTTCCGAGAGGAGCTGAACTGAAATCTAGCATCGCGATTAAGCGTGCCCCTCTCAAGAGGAAAATGGCCAAAGCCTCCTTAACTCTCCGCTCCCAGTAAATGTTACATTTTGCCAAGATTTTCGTCTCCCAAAAGTTGGCTCTATGGTCGTTATAAAACCAATGCTGTGTCAGTCCAGATTTCTCAGCTTGCATTGAAAAGAATATAATACCAGGATCATCCACAAAACAACTTAACTCTCCGCTCCCAGTAACTGTTGTATTTTGCCAAGGTGGTCATTTCGCGAAAGTTGGCTCTATGGTCGTTACAAAACAATGCTGTGTCAGTCCAGATTTCTCAGCTTGCATTGAAAAGAATATAACACCAGGATCATCCACAAAACACCTTAACTCTCCGCTCCCAGTAACTGTTGCATTTTGCCAAGGTGGTCATTTCGCGAAAGTTGGCTCTATGGTCGTTACAAAACAATACTGTGTCAGTCCAGATTTCTCAGGTTGCATTGAAAAGAACATAACACCAGGATCATCCACAAACCACCTTAACTCTCCGCTCCCAGTAACTGTTGCATTTTGCCAAGGTGGTCGTTTCTCGAAAGTTGGCTCAATGGTCGTCACATAACAATGCTGTGTCAGTCCAGATTTCTCAGCTTGCATTGAAAAGAACATAACACCAGGATCATCAACAAACCACCTTAACTCTCCGCTCCCAGTAAGTGTTGCATTTTACCAAGATGGTCGTCTCCCGAACGTTGGCTCTATGGTAGTTATCACAACAATGCTGTGTCAGTCCAGATTTCTTAGGTTACATTGAAAAGAATATAACACCAGGAACATCCACAAACCAGCTCCGAAGATTAAACATCTGTTAAGACCAGTGAAAGACAAAGTGGACTTCCAAGTTCCGGGAGTGTACCGCATTCCCTGTGAATGTGGGACACCGTATATATGATAAACCGGAAGGACCATAGCTACCAGAAGAAACGAACATGAACGGAGCATTCGTTATGATATAGTTATGGTATCGTTATGAGCCCATTCCTTTATCACAAATAAAAATTGGTTGTATTGCAAAATAGCTTCAAATTAGTGTACTGTTTTTCAGGAATTTTCTGAAATAAGGTTCGCTTTCACGTAACGCAATTTTCTTTATTTTAGTTTCCGAAGATTAAATTAATTACTACTTAAGTGCCAATGAAAGAATTTGAGCAATCAACAGGACCACAAGTCACAATGACTTCATTCTGCGGGGTTAAGATGTTCTGTTGGATTAAGGCCAACTTAATTTATTACGAACTTGTACTATGGAATGTCTAATATATGTTCAATTGTTTATTTCCCTATTTCTTTTTTATGATTTTCATAAGAGTAGACTTAGACTATAAATGAATCGTGACAAATGTATGGTAATTTAGAGGACATATGATAGTCAAATAGAAGTAAAACGGTGCTAGGATGGGACAAGTTGTCTACGCAGCAGATGGAAGCGACAGCCACGCGGGAATTTCACCCCCATCAACAACCGCTAACTCTAACTTGCAGTGTTGTGACATACTGTGAGTTTGTCACAAGGTACTCTCGCCCGTCTTGAAACCATAGCTGGTTAAATATTCATGAAACAGCTGCGCACAATATGAAGGCTAGTTCCAAAGTCATGGCAACATTTGTTTCCTGGAAACTCAAATTACATACGGGACTTTAAGCTATGAACATGTATAATATGCATTAATTGTAGTAGTGGACATGCATGTTGAAGTATAATGAATAATGGACAATACAAATTAAGATTCTTTGTCTTTCTTTTGGTATTAAGCATTAGATTATCTACCTCATTAGTTGGAATTTTCACCGGCTGATTACAATTTGATAACGCAGTGAAAAATATTTTGCTTAAAGGGCTTAGATTAGAGAGAAAGAAACACGGAATAAGCTGGCACCATTTTGTAGAGTTTGACATTGTTTTCTTTCACTGCTTATATTTTCAAATTTCACTAAGAACCAGTGCTATTTAGAAACGAAAATGGCCAATAATTAGCAGGTAATCCTCTTGTTGTAAAGCTGCAGATTTGAAATCAGATATCAACAAATGGATGCAATGCTAGTAAATCTTAATAAGTACTAATTAAATACAACCTCTGAGAATCAGATAAATAATGTAAATGTTCTTTCATTTAATCAAACATGCATTATATAAGCAATAGTTCAATTACAGGTAATTTTAAACATTATCAATATGATGAGGATGAGGAGGATGAGTATGACGAGGATGAGGATGAATCATACATTGCGTCCAGCATGAGATATTTAATTTTAACCGTTAAACGGAATACTTTGCTTTCCTAAATGAAAATAAACGAAGAAATAAATAAAAAATGCGCAAGTTCTGTACACATACATATTCTGGGGCTTGCCTCGCAGGTTTACATCAAATTAGGATAAACTGCATAGGTAGGGCTAGCAGGAATTGTATCCCTCTTCTTCTGCACTTCACTGACACTCAAAAGAGTGCGAAAGATACTTCATATATAAATAACATTCATTTATTAGAAAAGAGGCACATACTATTTCGCAGTAGAACTAAAATAACTCGAAGCATGCTGCTGAACAGAATGGACGTACCTGGTAAATGACATTTATCTTACCTGACAGCAATTACACATTTTTACTTCCTCTAATGTGCATGCTGGGTAAGGGAAGTATTGTATTACACCCCAAAATTTAAAGTTAAGTTTTCGTGGAAAAAATTTGTTCTAAAGCCCCAAATTGAATACATTATTACCACGCCCATAAATTAACAGAGAATGAACTGCAATCGAACAAAAATTTCAGCACGGAGACCTTTTAGAGAAATACATGTCTTAAGACTCAGAGAAACCCCCCCCCCCAAAAAAAAGGTATTAGCAGTATGAGAAATAATGTGCGGGCAGTATCACTCTTTCATTGTTTATTTCTTCATTCACTTGTTTG
>CM060949.1:42358964-42478315 GCA_030765055.1 Mantis religiosa | reverse complement strand
TCGAACCCGGGATCCCTAGCACAGTAGGCAGGTGTGAAGGTAAAATTTACTATCGCGAAATAGTTGACGTCGAATTAATAATAAATAATTATATCTAACAACAATATTTATAATAGTATTACTATTTTATGTGCATGATCTCTACTGAATTCTACTTATGTGGCAATTAGTCATAAGAACACTTAAGGAGTTCACTTCAAATTATCAGCACACAAATTACCATCACTACAAAGAGCAGAAAACAACAAAAACCAAGAATCAGTGAACAGGAAGGTAAAAACTAGTCCAGGTGCTTTCCGCAACAGCCAAAAAACTGTACGAGGGATGGGCGATGTTGTTTTGTCTCCAATCTCCCTGCCTACAGTCCAGTGACAATTAAACCCAATTTTCTTCCATTCTGGCTTTATGCTTAGAAATGTCCATGCCTGATAACGAAAAGTTGAATTCTTTTCTAAATTAAAGAAACATCCGTAGTAAAGAGAATGTGTAGTTATTTCGTATCTGTGAAGGCTTAAGAACAATCTTGTTACTTGTAAACTGCAGCTTCAATTCCTATGTTTTGAGGAAGCTATATAGAATTAATAAACTTTGCAACGTGAATATATTTGTTCTCCACTCGCAGCAGATAGGAAGCACGCCAACTTTTTGAAAGATCCAGGTCGAGTTTTGATTAAATAAGAGTCATGAGATCTTTTCTCAGGTGTGGATGTGGATTTTTGGTGAAAGAAATAAAATTTATATGACTCCGATTTCGTAATATATTATTTAATTGTATAATATAAACTACGATTCACTCGTTTCTATTACAAATATCGAATAACACTTCTTGAATGTTATTAACTTTCCTTTACAATTATATTCACCGCAACATTTCTCATCGTTGTGAAACACGACTGAAGATTATAACACTTTTCTCAAGATTATTGATTTTCTTGTCACTATAGTTACTTCCACTTTATTTTGTGATTGGCCGATCCACTGGCACGTCACCACATCACGTCATACCACGCCACACCACTACTACTTCGGCCAATCACACAACTACATACATTTTTATATATATTTAAATTATTAAATACATTTACATAACCAGCCCTTATAAATTTATAAACCTTTCATACCTCAAACACAACCAAAAAGTACTGTTACAACTTGGTTCTAAGATACAAAAATTTTCTTCTTCAAAACTTATTAAATGCACCAAAATAATAGAGAACTCTAATGTACTGTAAATCATAGAATCATATGCATTTTTCGCAATTAAATTTTTGCAAAAAACACAAAAAACACAAGTCCATTTCACATCTTTTCTGTTGTCATTAAGTAATATAATACACATTTATTTGTAGCTCATAGCATTGGCTAAGTTTTTCTTTGTTATGAGTTATATGCAATCTTGTTTTTAATTTGCTGGTTTGTGGTTAACATTAATTTTTCCTTTTCCACGCTACTTTTCAGACATGATATTCGGGATTAGAATTTAGGAAACTAGGTAAATTACATCATTGAAGCATTCTCTTATTTCCAGTTGAAATATATGCCTCGAGTATCATAGCTAGCGTTAGAAAAAACATATGAACGTAATTTGAAAATCCATGTTAACAACTATTTGACACTTCTGTCAGGTAAATCATGTAAGGAGATAAAGTGTGAAAGACCAAAGTATTATTTTGAGCTGTCTGCAAAGTATAAAGTAGCAGCCTCATTCATTAAATAACTATGTTAAATAGCTTTAATTCTGGGTTTTATCTTATACCTTATACATTTGGTAAAGGTGCATAAAGATACATCTATCATTCAAAGAAATTATTTTTCTAGGTTCTAGAAAGCCTACGAATGTACTACAGGGAACTTGTGTTAGACCTTGAATAAAGACCTATTGTTATGTTGATTAAATATTAAATGGGAGTAGGGACAAACTTGTTTACTATGTCCTTCAGCTAAAAGCGATAAACTAAGTATCTAAGTACTGTAGAGATAACCGCACACCAAAAAGGTGTAACATCGGCATACGTTGTCAGTGGATAGCGATTTCAAGACGAAATATTATGTCACAATTTATGTAGCAGAATGAAAGCCAAAATAATTCTACTTCTAAGAGATAATTTATATGACTGAGAGAATGAGGAGTTTTGAAAACGTTATAAGATTATCAAAAATTTCATTGATTGTAGTACTTGTTATTACATGTACACTGCGTAGTAATTTTAGCACTGCTCTTAGGATAATTTGCAGATAATTATTTCCTTTATATGTATTTAATGTTCAAGTTTAAGTTGATGAAACTGATATCATGTCACTACTGCTTAAATAGTCTAAAATTTACAGCTAATCTTTCACTGTGCATCAACAATGAAACTTCAATATTTATTCCAAAATTTTAGCAAGTTCAAAGGGGAAGCGTATACTTTGTTCCACCGAAACAATTACCCATCAGTCTATACGATTACATTAATGACTAAATGTTGCATAACATTGGTTTTCTATTATTGCTTTATGGTATATTTGTTGTATGTGTATTTGGTAATAAGTTCTATAAAGATTAGAACGTGTTAGAAGCAAACCTTATACTACTTAAGGCTCTGAAATATTGTTATTATTTTTATTATTTAGTTTGCTTTGATAACGCTTTGTCAATTTCCAGGGCCATGTTAGTGCTTCCGATGTGCCAGAATTTCCTTCCGCAGGAGTCTTTTACATACTACTACATATATTAATATGATAAAACATAAAAATACAGTTAAAAGCATCTAACTTGGCTGATTTTTGACCAACCCCGAACCGAAAGTGTTAACCTGCATGAGAAATAGCTTCTAGCAGCAAAAGCTCTTCCTGAGTGTATGATGTTGCCTCTGTTGCATCTTGACCCTGCTCATATATTTACTCTAAGAATATTCAGTTTCATTTTCCTATCTGCTTTGTTTCCTTTTATTTCAGTAATTCTCTCTAAGGATGAAACTGCTCCTTCGTAAACTGATCACCTCTAAGAGAACTATGAAGGAGTTTCTTCTCTGTTATTGACTTTTATCACACATAGTGGTTCATTATCCTTTCAAGACTACTTAACCTTGGCAATAGGATTATATCACAATGTTATAGATTTACCCTCATCAGCTACACACAAACAGTAGATTCCCTTGCAGAAATGTCGTACCTATGAAGTAGTGCAATGTTACGGGTTAATAGTGATCTTGCTATTTATATGATTTACAAAATATCTAAAGTGTGATGCATATAAACCTGAACCACTTCAATATGGCATAACTTCTGAAGAAGTAATATAACACACGTGGAACTTTGGGAGAATATAATACACAATTGGGAGATTATATTACACTATTTATATATCAGATAAAATGTTGGAAGTGTCCTCCATCAGCACCTATACATGTTTGCACTCATCTCATCATATACTCTGAGGTTTTACGGAGATGATATCGAATTGAGAGAAGGTTATTTCCAGAAAGATATAGCAAAGTACCATACATCTAATAACGCCATGGAACTTGTAACAAGTTTCTTTGATAATCGAATAATCTCAAAATGCCTGATGCCCCCAGATCCCCTGTCTAATCTCACTGGATTTTTCTTGTGGAGGTATCTAAAAATAGAGTGTACAAGAATAGGCCACGGCAATTGACGTTCTCAAGGAATCCATTCGAACCAAAATGAGTAACATTGGTGAGGATATTCTCTGTAAAACTTCAGAGAATATGGTGAAATGAGTGCAAACATGTATAGATGTTGGAGGAGGACACTTCCAACATTTTCTCTGAGATGCAAATGGTGTAATGTAATCTTCCATTTGTGTATTATATTCTCCCAAAGTTTTACGTGTGCCCTATTGTTGGTTCAAAGGTTATGGCCTATAAAAGTGGTTCAGGTTTATATGGATCGCACCGTATATTACCTCTTTTCTCTCAGGCCTTCAGGTATTATTTCAGGTTATATCAGTGTTTTAATTATTTTCCATGAAGGAGCGCAGGAAAGCATGATTTGCAGCCAAGAAAGAAGTTTCGGAAATGCGGTGCCTGTAGTGTAAATTTGTATGCAACTGAAATATAAACACCGAGGAAAATGGAAATAAAGTATGTAGGGAGCTATGGGGTGCAGTGCAGGAGGAAAATGAAGATTTGCTGGACGTAAAGAACTGATATACTAGATGCCGTCAAGAAGTAGAATAGCTATGAAGAGTTAGAAGGTGCAGCAGAAAACAGAAGGAATTGTAGAGTAAGTTTCGTATAGGCTAGAGCTATACTAGAGGAGAAATATCTAAAAAAATGATCTGCTTTTGGAAAAAGCTATACTCTAATAAATATATCATAATATAACTTAGAATGACGGAGTTCTGTATAATCAGACAGAAACAAAAGTGCTGTGGAATTCATTTGTGTTGACAAAACAACAGTACGCTGCAATGTGCATCTCTTACTTTATTGAATCTCCATATTCAAATATTTTAAACAGGAAACCACTGACACCTTCCAGGAGAGAACTGAATCTTTCCTAGGCTAAGTACAGAAATAGCGACACTTCATTTCGTTGACTGCTGTTACATGAAAACTGCTGGGACATAATGGCTATTTTGCGTGTTGGTAATGTCACTTGTTGGTTGGAAGATCTACATCTAAAGTTACGAGCTGGTACCAGCCCAAATCATATAACCTGCAGAGGACTGAGCTAGCTAGTCATCTATTATAAGGGAAACTTTTAGTTTTCTCAGAATCTCTTTTACTGCCCTTGTCTTGAATTAACTGATGCCAGATAGAACAGAATCACCAATTATTTTTCTTTCTCTCGCTACTTTGTATGCAACACGTTTCATTTACCATTTGCCTGCCTTTGTACTCATCGCTTTATTCTAACTAATTTGAAGCCTTCCCAAATCTTTAGCACTGTAAAATTAAACTCGTTATTTTACTTAGTAATTAGTAATTTCAACTTTACATGTTTGAGCATAGTGTAAAGGAGAAATAATAACATTTATTGAACAAATGGATAATCATTTTGATGACGATACATATGTGACTTTATGTCTTATAGAAAATAAGTTAAGTAATACATTGTCAATGTTTGACAATACTTTGAATAGTATTGTGACTTTGTAGGTTCATAGAATTAAAAGTCTGAGTTGCAGATATTCCAAATGTTCTTTATTTCCGTATAAGTACACCGTTCAATTCTCATGTAACAAAATTACGTCACATAAACAACACAATCTACCAAGGTCGATGACCACAACAGCGTTCTGACTACACCTGCTTACATCAGCTCTCGTTACAGCATCTGTTTACGACTGACTGGCGTGTCACAATCTCTTATATATACCTCCATTGATAGTTTCTAGACTGTTCTAAAATAAACCAGAAACCGAAAAATCTCTATCAACCAAGAAGTCACTAGAAATTTCCATTTACCTCACTTATCTGTGTCGGTAAGTCTTTTATCTCCGCTATCTTTATTTGTAGGCTCTTTGTGTACACAAGCCGCGCTATCGTAGATAACGGGTTCGCTACAGTATTGTTCCTTTGTTTCGGGATTAATATCTCTTAAATATCTATTAAATGGATTGGACTAATTTAAATTATGTAGAATATAAACTAAGTAAGGCGAGTAAATGTTCTCCTAGTCATGATAATGAGGACTACAATTTTTGCAAGTGTCTTACCATAATTTAGATGCGCCACATCTTCAATTCTGGCTTAATAAACAGTATAAAATAACTCATGGAACTATACATAAGGAGATCGTCTTCATTTGTTCATAAATGAGACGTTACTCTTCATGAAGTTCTTTTGTTAGATAGTTTCTAATCATTCTTATGTACATGCGTAGCAATAGGTAATAAAACATGATATAAATTAATACAATTAAAATTCTGGAAACTCATATAGGTACCAGATTAAAGCATTTCGTACCTCTATTTTAAACTAACAAACAGATGAATTTTTCAAATAATCACATAAGCAATTATATACTTTCAGATACACTTTTCATAACTATTTTGTGTCTTGGTGCACTTTCTCTTATTGAAGAATTATAGGTAAAAATATTAGTACTTAATAATAATGTCACTGAGGCTGTTGTGCTGCTGCCGCAAGCCACAGTCGGCTCGTGGGCGAGCGCTGAACGCTTGCTGAGAGAGAAAGATAAAAAGAGAGAGTGAGACAAAGAGATGTCTGAATAGTTCCGTCTTTGCCTTGCTGTGTCGCGAGCGGTCGGCTGCATTTTAGAACTATGACTGGAGGTATATAAGCCTGCAAAGTGTTAGAGCGGAGTCAGTTGCTTGCGCGTTCTTAATTGAGTTGTTAGTTGTGCAGCTGTGCAGTAATTGTGAGTGTATGGGAATTTAAGACTGCTGTGTATGTCACGTCATTTTTAGAGGCTGCAAAGGTTGTACAATGTTACTGTTTACTGCAATAAAGGGTATTTTAGTTTCCGCAAACAAGACTTTTAGTTCTATGAACACACAAAGTCACAATAATTATGAATAGGTTACAATATATAATTGCGTATATTTTTCTTTACAGAAATGTAACTATCCCAGATTCAGTAAGCAGTTTTATTTATATTTTGGTTTTGTATAACATGCTCCAAAATAGGTCATATCAGCTGTTGAATAAAACATGTGAAATGACGCTCAAATAAACAGGCTCTACAGAGCTTAGAGTTACCCAACATTCGTCTTGCAGGATAAGGGAAAACCATGGAGAAAAACCTTATCCATCTGACTAAATATGATGGAGCTTTTAACTCCTGACTCCTTCAAAGTGAAACAGACACCCTTCCTCCAAACCACAGAGGCGGCAAAATAAGATTCCTACATAAAAGATATCGTGGGCAATGAATCACTTCTGTAAATAAAATGTTATATAATGAATGTACGAGGCATGTTTTTAAGTCAGTACCGCTTTGGAATTAAAAAAAAGACGTGCATAGATATCGTAATAATTTTATTTTTACATGAAAGCCTGTACCTTAATCTACTAGTTACATAATTTCCGTGAATATTGAGGTACTTGTCATAACTTGGCACCAGTTTTTGAATACGCTTCTCATAAAATTCTGCCGCCTGACGTGTTAACCACTGTATCACAACTGTTTTGACTTCGTTATCGTCTTGAAGAGGCTGACCGCCCAGATGTTTCTTCAAGTGCAGAAATAAATGGTAGTAACTGGGCGCCAGATCAGGTCTGTATGGAGGATGATCTAGAGTTTCCCACTGAAAAGATTTGATGAGATCTTTGGTCCGATTAGCCACATGTGGACGGGCATTGTCATGCAGCAAAACGATACCCTTACTCAACTTGCCACGTCTTTTGTTCTGGATTACACGGCGCAGATTGTTCAATGCCTAACAATAAGACGCTGCACTGATTGTCTCATTACGAGGCAGAGACTCCACTAGCAATACACCCGTTGTGTCCCAAAAAACTGTGCACATGATTTTCCAGGCAGAAATTGTTTGCTTAAACTTCACTTTTGAGGGTGATGATGAATGTCACCATTCCATGGATTGTTGTTTCGATTCTGGTGTGACGTAGGCCACCCATGTTTCGTCACCAGTAACAATTTGGTCTAAAAAATCTTCACCTTCATTGTGGTACCGCTCAAGGAAAGTCAATGCACTGCCTAAACGTTGGGTTTTGTGCCAATCCGTCAACATTTTTGGCACCCAACGTGAACACAATTTCCGGCACTTCAAGTTCTCGGTCACAATGCGACAGAAAACACTACGAGAATATTGAGGAAAATAGTCGCACAATGATGAAATTTTAAAGCGTCTGTTTTCTCTCACCTTTTCTTCCACTTTCTGCACCAAATCTTCAGAAACGATCGAAGGACGCCCACTCCGTATTTCATCATGCACATTTGTGCGGCCATCTTTAAATGCTCTCACCCATTTCCTTAGCATTCCATCACTCATAATGTTTTGTCCGTAAACTTCACAGATCTCACGATGAATATCGATCGGTTTTACGCCTTTAGCACTAAGATTTCCTATAACAGCCCGTACTTCAGAATCGGCGGGACTCACGATTGTCGGAGGCATCTTAAACTCTCAGTAACCAACGTATACAATGAAGAATCAGACTGTAATGGCGTCAGTGCGTAGATACGAGATGTAGGTAACCAGCGTGCATGCGCGTAACGCCGACCGTAGCGCTGTGTCGGCGGAATCCCAAAACGGTACTGACTTAAAAAACATGCCTCGTATCTGCATTGTAGAAAAATATCACAGAAATGAATACCTATAGTTTTGTTACATACGTTTCATACGTTTCTCTTCGATTCAACATTTTTCTAATTTTTCCCCTATAATATTATAGGATTTTATATACATAAAATAAAAAGTGAAATCTGATATATTACATTTGCAGGGCTAACTCCCCTAATATTTATTTAAATACAGCTTCTAGAAATCAGTCTTATAAAAGCTTATTTTGCTATCTACTTATTATTAATAAAGATAAAAAAGGTAAGCTTAAGAGATGTGATGCCCTTTAAACCGTATATTCACGGCTTCTTGAGAGGCACTCTTTGCTTCAAAATGGCAACACTGAGAATAATCTAAGAGCTGTCAGGTTTCAAAGTAAACTTGTTTCCGAAGAAAGAAAGACATAGGAAATGTGGTTAAATTTTTATACAGTAGAGGAAATATTGGACGGATACTTGACAGGCACCAATGAAGGCCTTAAACGTTTTGTGCAAAAAGCGTGGAAAATCTATAGTGGAAT
This sequence comes from Mantis religiosa, assembly GCA_030765055.1. Classification (NCBI taxonomy): domain Eukaryota; kingdom Metazoa; phylum Arthropoda; class Insecta; order Mantodea; family Mantidae; genus Mantis; species Mantis religiosa. Next base: position 42,469,577 of record CM060949.1, on the reverse strand, counting down.
TCTGCACAACCTAGTGATATCTTTGTCTGACTTTTGTATGAAGTAAACTCACCATTGATTTCTTTTCTTTACAAAACTTCTACGCATGTTTCAAACAAATGTTTCAGAACCAGTATCATCATAAAATTTGTTACAGGTGCAATGGATAAATAAATATTCTTTTTATCGATGCTATCAATTACCAGGATCATATTAGCACCAACAACTTGCCAAAATATGTCCCCTCAGAAGTATTTTTAGATGTCAGTAAATCTATTTTCATGAGGTTATTGCTTTAAGCATACTTCAAAACCATGGGTCTGAGGTAGTGAGGACCCACGCCCTTAAGATCTCTAGGCCAATCAAATAAACCATCCAGGTGATTTTGTTTTATTTGGTTCATGTATATTTTAAATATATGGCATTTTAACAAGAACTGGTAGAACCAAGCAGAGACAGTTTGGGAATATAAGGCTGATTGTCTTAACAATCTTGTTCCGTAGTTTTTGATAGTACTGAATTTCAACAGGTACCAATTTTGGCATTTATATGACAGAATAACATTATCAGTTATGTTATTCATGATGCACAAGATAGGCCTTTTTATAAAAGCCACTTTTGTTCAGGCAGCTTCAAAATATGTATTTCTGGTAAAATTTTGGTATTAAATTGTTGGTGTAGTGTAATATACTTCCTCTTAACCAAATTACTGATAGTGAAAGTGCAAAGGATTTTATTGCTTCCACTCAGTTACGAGGGTAATCTGAAAAGAATCCGACCTAATAAAGGTACAAGACACTTTTTTTTTTTTTTTTCAAATTCTTGTCTTTTATTTTTCAACATAGCCTCCTTGTAGCTCTACACATTTCTCCCAGTGATGCTCCCATCTCTGTAACCCGTCCAAATACTACTCGGCGGTTTTCTCTGTAAAATAATTGTTCACGAAGGTGATAATCTCTTCATTTGACGAAAATCTCTCCCCTCCGAGAGCAATTTTCAGATGAGGGAACAAATAGAAGTCGCTTAGGACTAGATCTGATGAGGAAGGCGGATGGTCAGCAGCTCAAACCGTAATTTGTGGATTTTCACCATTACAACCGCGGAAATGTGAGACGGTGCGTAGTATTGGTGAAACAGGATTTTCTTTTTCTGCAAATGTGGCCCTTTTCCCGAAAGTTCTGCCTTCAGCTTGTCAAGTTAAGTAGTATGCTCCTGTAATGGTGTTTCCTTTTTTAAGGATAATCGATTAAAATAACTCCATGACTATCCCAAGGAACAGTTTCCATCTCTTTCCCAGCCCAGAAAAACAGTTTATCCTTTCTTTGGAACCTTTTGCAGTTCACTGTTTCGTCTGTATTTTTGTTCCGGGCGTATAATGTTGTATCCATATTTCATCTATAGTAGTTAATCGGCGCCAAAACTCGGATTTATTGCGCCTAAACTGCGCCAACAGAATGTCGGAAATGTTCATTCGAACATGTTTTTGGTCTAACGTGAGCAAACATGGCACCCAACGCGCGGACAGCGTTGTCATGTCTAAATGTTGATTTAATATGTGACAAACACGTTCTTGTGACATGTTCATAGCCTCTGCTCTCTCTCTATCTCAATTTAATTGGCGGTCGTCCAGCACCATTTGCTTAACTTTGGCAATGTTTTCGTCGGTAGTTGCAGTTTTTGGACGTTCCGAACGTTCATCATCTTCCAAGCTCTTACGACCACCTTTAGATTCAGCTACCCAACATTTCACTGTGGTAAATTATGGTGCAGATTCCCCATACACAGAATCCAACCTATCTTTGATTTGCGTCGGCGTATTTCCTTTCAAAAACAAATATTTAGTGACAGCTCGATACTCGATTTTGTCCATTTTCATAAAAAACACTCATATCAACTCACTCAAACGACCGCTACATAACAACTGAGCGTCCTAAGTACCTGAAACTTTGGTGAGTAACTGACAACAGATGAACAACGAAGTTCACTGGCTTTTATTTACGAGTGCTGCCATCTTCATATTGAAGTCTGAAACTTTTCAGACCAATCTCGTATGTTAATCAGAACTAAGTGACAATATTATAACTACGAAGATGTTATATATTTGATTAGCCTAGCTACAAAATCAATTAAAGCAATGAAAATCCAACTTTAGATATTGTCTGTTAAAGACTTGAATGTACCGTTCTCAGCTGGATTGTGAACTATTTTTTGCTTTTAGTTTTGAACTTAGAGTCACTGTTACGATTTTTTTTTTTTTTTTTTTTTTTTTTTTTTGTAATTTACGTCCTTTAACTTTTTAAAGTCATATCGGACGATGAATGGAATGGCTGAAATGATGCTCAAATAGGCCCAGAGTTCATGGAGCTTAGAGTTACCCGACATTTGTCTCTTAGGATGAGGGAAACCCCGGAAAAAACCCTTATCCAGCTAAATTACCCTGACCGAGATTCGAACTCGGGACCTCTTATGAAATATGTATGTTTATGGAGGGTCAGGGCTGCGTATTGGTCACTGCTATTTTAGTCATAGTTTTTTATTAAGCAGGGCCTCAGAACCTGATTTTCCGCTGTGCAGTTCAATTCTGACGGTCCACCACGTACTTTTAAATTGTTTTAGGTTAGCACGTCTCCGCAGGTCTCTCTAGGTGCCGGCCAGCATGGCGGAGACCCTGGCGGACGACGAGCAAGCGCTGACCAAGGTTTTAGATTTCATTTTAAATCTAAATTTTAGAATATAGGACCCATTTATTTGGAATCTTATTCTTTTTATGATTTTAAGCTTTATTTTAGTATTTGAGCTACCGTTTTACTGGTTTTTACCTTTATTTTATTTAACTGTCAGGTTTAGGCTTTTAGATCGATTTTAACCCCATTGGGTTTCAAGGGCGCTGATGACCTTGTAGTTGAGCGCCCTTAAACCCAATTATCCATCCATCTATTGGAGGATCAGATATATTATTTATATTACGGTTCATTGCAATCCATGCAAAATTTTCAGCAGAAATGCTGATTTTGCTCACTTTTATTCTATGTAACAAATAACACATTAGAAGAAAGTTTTTTTTTTCTGATTGTGGTATGTGTCTACAGGTGCATGTGTTGATACGTGCCTGGCTAACCAGCCGGTAGTTAGTCTATTAGTCCGTAAATAATACAACAGATAAAGTAAATTTGGATGAATACTCTGCAAGTGAATTTCCCTAAGGCAAATAATTCCCTATATGAAATATGTTCGAATTTGTTATTTTCCTAAAAGAAAATCTTATAATATTTTGTTAAAACTTCATATATCTGATTTATTGTAATGAAAATAACGTTCATACTGTGAAATTTGAAATTAATGAGTACTGTTTACTGTCATGGAACTTGGCGTAATTGGAAAACAACGAGAACCACGCAAAGTATTATTATTGCAAGGATATGTGCTCTTTTGTGTACCTTACTTTCCTCGTAGCATTAGATGTTTCAGAAGTATTGATTGCTTTCTGACATTTTAAAGTTGTGCGTGTTTCCCATTGTTGATGTCAAGAGCACAAGACACGTATTTATCGATTTGTGTTTTCTTATCTTTTTCTGGATTAAAAATTATCCTATTTTCTAAACACACAATTCTAAGCTTAAATACATAAAAACACTCCTTTATTTAAAAACTTGCAGACGTAATACAATGTTTAGTTATATATTTGTAATAAGCTATGGATTTTAGGACCTTAAAATGCAAAGGAAATTTATTTTTGTTCTAAATGTGATTATATTGACCAGTATTTCTCTCCAGTGTATGGAGCAAGAGAGCACATTCTTTGGCAAAACGCCATGGGATGTCTGTCATTCGTTATTTGGATAAATGAGTTCCGTGCATGAAGCAGGGATATATAAGCCAAGTCTTTTCATTTATCATCGCCAAAGGGCATCTTGGGACCTTGTGGCGTGGAAGAAACCTGTGTCAGCAGTGTCCATAAAGCTATCTAATCTGGAGATAATCGTAAACCTGCAGGACTAACATGTAAACGGCAGCATCGTTTCCTCTCTCATTCTGAATTATAGAGCGAGAACACGCTTGGCCAAGCATAGCACAGCTCATTTTCAGGCTTAACTACAATGTTACCACAAACCTTTGTGAATATAACATGATGACGACTGTCCTGGCTTCGATGCCCTGTTTCTCTCTCAGGCTGAGCCTTAAGTTCATTTCTATAATCTGTCTCAAACTAGAATGACCCATTTTAATCACATGGGATATACTTTAACGATTGCAACCGTCTCTATAGATAACCATGAATTTCCCTCTTGATTTCTTACTCTACCATACATGGTCTTCCAAGCTATTTAACTCTTCATTTAATTCTTTTAAATCATTCACTGCATTGCACTAAAATTTATAGGAGATGTGGAACACGACTTACATGGAAGACAGCTCTTTGCAGATAAACTACTGAAACATTTAAACCAAAATGAGAAAGATACAGAATATTTAAGTATAATACCCGAGTCTAAATTGTTAGAACATTAAAAAGCTTTATGGTATGATGAAAATGCGGAGATAAATAACGAAAACGCAGAAGACAACATCACATATGAAGGAGATTTAATTTATTTGAAGAATTAGAAGAAGAACTCATACAATCTAAATAATAGGAAAGCAACGGGCCAAGGTGGATTGAACGCAGAGTTATTTAAGTATGGGGGGTTATTGCTAAAGCTCCGACTGCTACATTTCTATAATATGTGCTGGAAGAAGCAATGTATTTCAGAAGATTGGCTTATGGCCCAAACCATCTCTATCTTTAAGAAAGGGAAACGGAATGACTGTAGCAATTGCAGAGGAATATGTTTACTGGATACGGCCTACAAAATATTTGCTAAAATAATAAACAAAAGGTTGCAGAATATAGCTGAATGTCTTCTCTCGGAAGGACAAAGTGGATTTAGAAGAGGCAGATCCTGTGCAGATAACATTTTTATTGTTAAACAACTAATTGAAAAACATAGGGAGTTTAATAAAGAAACGCATATGGCGTTTATTGACTTTGAAAAAGCCTTCGATAGGGTAAACCGATGCAAAATGTGGCAAATATTGGAAGAACGAGGATACCCACAACAATTAGTAAAAATGATACAATGCTTCTACTTCCAAACAAAAATAAATGTGAGGAACAATGGTAAAATATCTAAAAAAAAATTCTTACTAATATTGGTGTGAGACAAGGGACGCTCAGTTGATAGGTAGGTCCTTATCACATACACGTTTTAGTATTTATATTGACGTCCAAGTGTCTAAATGGAAGCAGCTAGTGAATGTAGGTTTTAAAAATTCAAATGAAAACTTTTTAAATATTTTGTTTGCTGATGACTTAGTTATTATACAAAATAGCCAGTCTACCCTGCAAATATCTATTTTTAAACTTAGTGAACTTTGTAAGCAATATAATATGAAAATTTCTTTTATAAAATCAAAGGTAATGGCATTCATTGGGAAAGAGCCAATTAGAACAAAAAAAAGTTATAAATAATCGTTGCGTTGAACGGGTAAGCCATTTTAACTACTTGGGAACTGAAGTTAGTTATGACAAAGAATATGATGTCTACAATAAAATATGCAAATTTCAAAGAGCGCGTGGAAAAATAAATAGAACATTTAGAAACAAAATAGGTAAAGAAACAAAATTAAAGTTCTACAAAGTTATGGCTGTACCTATACTGACATACGGAAGTGAGACTTGGACGTTAACTAAAAAGCAACAGAGTAAAATACAGGCTTCAGAGATGAAATTCTTGAGAAGTGTGAAAGGATGCACGAAGAGGGACTTAATAAGAAATGAAAATATAAGAGAAGAGCTGGACATTTTTAGTATGAATGATAGGTTAAAATATCTCCAACAAAAATGGAAGGAACATGTTGAAGGAATGCCAGATAATAGACTTACAAAACAAATATTACAGTATCATCCTAAAGGTAGGAGATCGGTGGGCAGGCCCAGGAAACGATGGCTGGAGGACTTCGAAGGCGGAACAGGCACTTGATTGCTTATGCCATGAAGTGAAGAAGCAGAAGAAGAAGAAGAAGAAGAAGAAGAAGAAGAAGAGAAAAAGAAGAAGTCTTCACTAGTTGGACCTTCGCTTTATAACGGTTGTTTCTTTTCCACTGCGTTTATTTCTGTATACCAAAACATTAAGCACTTGGGCAATTTTTGTGATTTTAAAATGTGATATATAATTTTTATATTAGGTTTTCTTGCCTTATAACTCTAAATTCAGATAAGATGGACTGCTTAACTGATATTTTCCTTTTATTGTTATTTATGGTTAATACTGTGACTTTGTGGGTTCGAAGAACTAAAAGCCTTGTTTGAAGAAATTTAAAATGCTCTTTACTTCAGTAAAACACACTTTGTACACCTCTTACAGGCTCTAAAAATGACATGTCGTACACAAACGCAGTCTCTCGTTGCTTCACCAAACGTAGACGAGAGAATCGCCCGCCTCGGTAGCGTGGATGGTATAATGTCTGCCTCACGTTCAATAGGTCCCGAGTTCGATTGTTATGATGCATAGTTGCAAAAACATATCCCATGTTGTCTAGTACAGTCGAGTGTATGGAATGATGTCGATATAATGCACAGTAGTTTATGTCGGTAAGAAAAGTAGATCACCTCAGCCACACCGAGTCCCTCTCCTTACCTGATTCTGGCACACTTCTTGCTCCTCTCCTTTCGCTGCTAACCTAGACCTGACCTTTGTTTATGGGCTAATGCGAATGCATTGTACCTTAGTTCAAACTAATAAGGGATCGGCTCACCCAGTGCTAGTATGGAACACGTAAGGACATTTTCACAATATCAAATATAGGAAAACAGTGTAGAAATCAAAGTAGTCAACAAATTAGAAAAGAACTAAAATTGAGAAGAATATGATAAAAGAAGAGACAAATTATATCAGGAGAGATGGCATCAACTTCAAGTCCCATGTTCGTTTACCGTTTCAGGCATGTTCTCATTATATAAGAACAAGACGGAATACAGAATGATTAAACGACAGCAGTAGCAGACATGTAATACTTGGCTTCGGCATAGGAAAACATCGAACCTTTGTATTGGAAGAAAAAAAGGAAGAAGAGAAGAAGAAGAAGAAGGTATGGAAGGAAAAAAGGAGACTGTGGTAGACCAGTAGTAATGCTGTCCTCCCATGTACTTGATTTTACAATGCGATCCACATAAACCTGAAGCATTTCAATAGGCCATAACTTTTGAAACATCCCCTAGGGGAGGGGATCCGTCCCCTTCAGCTGCTGTGTTGCGAGCGCTGCGGACCTCTTGCACTCATGGTACCTCTGACCTTACTAGAGAAACTTCGGCCCGAACTGTCGAGCCACTCCCGTCGGGGAGTTGTTCGGATTGGTTTGGACTCGAGGGGGCAATGTGTACCAGACACCCGCGGTAAATCGGGTACCTCGGGCCAGGCCACGGCCGCCCGGAGGGTGTAGTGGGTTGCTTCATAAGTCCCGGGTACTAGCCTGCAGAACTAGAAGGTGTGCTAGATCACCAGGCGGCTCCTTCGAGGTTATTCGGTAGTCTTCCCTGCGGGGTTGACGCGCGTAAGTGGCGTATCCACTTCCATCGCGTCATGACGTTGTCGATGAGGGGCTGTTTAGGAAATCAGGTATTGCCCTATGGAAAGAGCTCCAGAGTTTTCCATCGCTCCCGGCAAGAAGGAGTCTAGGGTCTTCGGACTTTTGAAGCAATAATAGGACACACATGCAAATTTGAGAGAATATAATACACAATTGGGAGATTACATTACACTATTTACATCTCAGAGAAAATGTTGGAAGTGTCCTCCACCAGCATCTCAACCATATCCTCGCCGATATTATTTATGTCGGTATGAACGGATTCCTTGAGAACCTCAATTGTCCGTGGCCTATTCTTGTAAATTCTATTTTCAAGAAAAATTGGGCGAGCTTAGGTCCGGGGATCTGGGAGTCCACAGACATTTTGAGACTATTCGATTACACTGGGCAACAAAAAGATAATGTTTGAATGTTTAGATAACTTCATGAAGCAATTCCTACTAATTTTGGGCTGAGAAAAACAAATATGACAATGAAAAATATTTTTAGCTGTAGTTTCTATGATATACACAAGGTAGAAGTATTACATTTTAACGGATTGAGAGAAAAGGATACGTTTTAATTACATACATGCTAACAACAATGAAAGTGCATTTGAATCTTTTAACTGGTAATTAATTACATGCTAAGAGTTCTAAATTGCTGGAAAAATACTTCGCAGATAGTCGTGTCTGAAGAGAATTATGTGGTGGCCTATTGAATTCGTCGTCTTTTAGCTTGCCTCTTGTGATGGAGTTCCGCAGAATCCCTGTACAAAGACCAACAGTAATCCGCAAGCATTACTTCATTCCAACGTCCCTGATATCTTTGTTTCATAACAGAAATGTCCTGATGGAATCTCTCCCCATGTTCATCACTAACAGCTCCACAACTTGGAGGGAAAAGTCTAGGATGAGTGGAGAAAATTGATCTTAAGGGATATGTTGCATCCAAGGCTACGGAATTTTTGTAGGAGCATTGTCACCAAATGCTTGTAGTTGTCATCTACGGTACTTTGACAGGTGTGTCAACTTCCGCAAAAAATTCCCCCTGATTTAAAATCTTTACTCTAAAAACCGATATCTTACTTTATCTTCAAAACAAGAGCTAATCTATAATGTTTATGGTGATATTTGAATTCAGCAGATGGAAATACATGTAAATTCACTATTTTAAGCACGAAAAAGTTTCATTGTTGCCCAGTGTGTTCAAAGAAACTGGTTACAAGGTCCATGGTTGCATTAGATGTATGGCACGTTGCTCCATCTTGGTGGAAGTAACCTTCTCTCAATTCGATATCAGCCAGCTGCTCCACAAATGTAGTGAAGATACCCATAGAAACTTCAGTGTGTACAGTCATATAAAAGAAAATGGCACCAACGATCCTGGAAGATGACACGCGCATTATACTCGAACCTCTTCATCATGCAGTGGGGTTTAGTGTATTACTTGGGGATCTACAGCAGCCCAATATCTGGTGTTTTGTCTGTTTATGTAGCCTGACAGATGAAACCATGCCTCATCTATAAACCACGTTATGGAGAGAATGCCTGGACGTGGAATAAGAGTACCCTGAAACCATCGACAGTAACTGATTCGTTTATCATAATCTGCTTCTTTCAGTTGTTGCAAGATATGCACTCTCAGGTTTTGACATGTTCCATATGAATACCCTGATTCCTAGCTCAATCGACACAACAATTTGTTTGGAGAATTCAATAGCGCTATGTAAACTTGTGTATTACAGCGCTGCTGGAACGCTTTCCATGGATTTATTTTTGTTGATAGAAACCTCTCAGATAACGCACTGATTATTCTCCGAAAGGTGAGATGGTTACTGACGCGTTTCTCGGACCTTTGCTAACCACCAATGAACGCAGCACTTCAGCCAATGAATGCGCAGGAATCACAAATGATAGATACCTGTTATGTCTACGTGGAGTAAAACACAGAGTTTCAATATCTTCGTGGTTTTCTCTCTAATTCATCATTCATTTCATTCTGTTAGTTTTCTTGTAAACTTCATTGGAGCAAGTGGTGTTTCCTGGCTATTCTTACATATGTGGAGACCTTGGGACGTATGTAACTTTGATGGTGGAAATAGTGTCAGTAATCCAGCCAGTTTATCTCGTAGTGATAATATTAGTGGTGCTAGTAATAATGCTGTCTCTACTTCTAGTGTCGCTGGTGGGACAGCAAATGAAGCAAGAGTAAAAGGAAGCAAGCTACCTTTACGAACCCTCAGTAAACATTCCCAGCAATTAATATGTAATGTTTTTAAGTATATGGAAGCCAATAAAACAAAGGGACCTATTACTGAAACTACTAAAGCAGTACGCTTAAGCAGACATACAGTTAATAAAGTTGCGAAGAGACTTCCTATTACGCCAAAAAGGAAGGGCAACAGGCAACTAAAGTTAGGTAAGGTTGATAATTTCACCTGCGACATATTTCGTAGGGATAACAGATTTGATAAAGAAGGGCAAAATTCAAAAATGGAGAAAATTCGAGAAGCTAATATTCCAAAAGTGTATGTAATAGAGGAAATAGCAAAATATCGTGGTCATGAAGTTCTCAGGCTACCACCATATCACTGTTGTCTCAATCCGATTGAGTTGATATGGGCACGCCTTAAACGTGCCGTAAGAGAGCGGAATGTAACTCCTTCTATAAGTGACGGTGTGTGCATAGTGTTGAGAGAATGTGTACCAAATATATATTCGAGTGTATGGGAAAAATGTGTTCAGCACACTATGCAACAAGAACGAAAATTTCAACTGCAGCATGTTTCACACGACAATGCTTCGGTCGTTATACACGTGAGTGAAAGTGGCAGTAACAGCGAGGAAGGCGAAGACAGACCGTAATGTGAGTAGAATATATACTTTGATACTATTAGCATAGTGCAGTTGCACCTAAGAACTTTGCTGATGTTATTGTTATTTGGTAAATATTTCTAGAAATAAATGTCAATGTTTGTAGTGCTGACAACTTGGAGAAAACACGACAACGTTGTTTTATCCACAGCGAGCGGGTCGACACATCTTATCTATGCGTAACTGAATATCTAAATCTTATCACATCCTTTGACGCCGCCATGGTAACCTTTTGAGTAGCGCTTTAATAACAGTCTCTGCATTCAGTGGCGGTCTATGTTTTCCACTCTCACTAAGGAGTATACCAGTTGTCTCCAGCTTTCTTACGAGCGATACAATTGTTGTCTTTGTTGGAACATCGCGTACATTAAATTCTCTTCGTAATTTCCGTTGTGTTGTTGCCAAGGAATTTGTCTTCCAATATGTTTTCAAAATGTAAACACGCTCTCGTAGTGAGTACTGCATGTTGCTGTTATGACTGTACATTTAACTGTCAGTTGTCAACAATTGCCAGTGTTGTTAATTCTCCCAGAGCCATATACTACGAGCTCTCAAAGGGAAATTATGGCCTTTTGAAATGGTTCAGGTTTATTTGGATCGGACTGTTGTATATCCTTCCTCAATACCTGTAAAGCCTAAAAGATCACTTGTTTTAATTTTTTATTTGTACTTATTTTGTTGAGAGTTAGCGCTTTTTATTTACCGAACAACTATGCAATATAACGTTTCCCCTAATGGGTTTGTTTAATCTTTTATTGAAATATTGAATGAACGACTGAAGACAGTCGGAAGGAACACATAGAAAAAGAGTTCCAAATATATGTCATAGTAAAGGTTTGCTATGTTGGGTACCCTTAAAACAAATCGCGTTTCCTTGAGTTTTTATACATTTAATTTCTTATTTTATCAGCTTTCCAATAGCGGTCCACATAGTACGAGACATCCTAAATCCCAGTAACCGCACTATCCATTACCTATTAATTGTCAGAATTAATATATTACAATTTTCATATGTTAAGTTGGTAATCTCAGCCGTGATTTTGAAATGACATTTCATTGGACGGAAGGAAACGAGGAGATGTAGGCTTATGCAGTGCATAGGGTGTCATATATATATTTACATTTTTACTGTGCATATTCCAAAATTTTATAATTTACAACTTTTGGCTACATTTATTTGTCTTTACCTTGTTGCTACCTTGGCTTACACAACACCCTGGTCTTCTCCTCTGCCAGGTTGCTTTTAACCTCCATACCTCCTTGTTACTTAATTCGTCCCATTCTTTCCCCCCATCTTCCTTTCCTATATTCTTAACATTTCTGGTCCATTTTTCTTTTACCTTTTTCAAAAACTCACCAATACTTCTTACTTTCTTTTCTTCCCTTCCCACAAACATTTTTATAGCTGCTATCCTCTTCTCTACTTTCTCCCAGTTTTCCTCCCAAACCTCTTTTCTCCATATTGCAACCTCCTCGCATTCTGTTAGTGTTCTATGCTTTCTTTTCCCCCACACAATTCACAAATTCCCTTTTCTCTACCTCTTATTCCTCTTAGAAATATTGTTCCTGTTCTCATCCAAGCTAACCCTTCTCTCTCTGGCCTATTGCAGTAATCTACATATGCTTCTCATCCCCAATTTCTTTTTATTTGCTTGTAAAATTGTAATGATTTCATATTCTCTAGATTTCCCTATATTTCCTGTCTTTCTATGTATTCTATTCTGAATTTTACCAATTTACCCACATCGCTTGTATTCCTTCCATCTATTCTCCATCTATCTCCCATTCCTATTTTATTTTCATAATTCCTCCTATCTCTGTCCACCTTCACTTATCGCATTTGCTGTCTCATGCATAATTTCGTAATTTCCCCTTCTTCTTTGGCCAAACACCTATACCAAAATGTTATTATTCTTTCCATTATTATGCCATTTATTTTTGTCTTTCCTAGTTCGACTAAAGCTAGCCCCCTAGGTGCTGACCTTGGTAAGCCTAGTAGCTCTTTACAAAACCTTCTGTAGTTTTGGTCCACCGTTTTGTTTACCTCTGTGCCCACCTCAGATATCCACTGCAAACAACATTTTGGATTCAACTAGTGCTTCATACATTCTTTCTAGCAACTTGGTTGTCATTTCTAGTTTATATTTGCATATTCTTATCCCATTCATTGCCACCCTTCCTTTTGCTTCCATTTTTCTCCTGTGTGCTCCCCACTTTCAATTGTTATTCAACCTCACTCCTAAGTATTCAAATTCATTGACCACAGTACCCCATTTTTCATCCTTTTTTTTTTTAGTTTAATGCCCTTCTTGAGGACCATAACTTTCGACTTATTTATGTTTATTTTTATTTCCTACTGTTAACAAGATTTCTGTATTTCATTTATTGCCTACTGCAATTATACTACCGTTATATATCTTGTAAACTCTAGATATTTTATGTAGCAATTTGCCAATCCCGCTCAAGCTTCAACAAATAATTATTTAGAACCAAATAGGTTAATTATAAGATCAGCTATTATAAAGTATGCAGCTGGTTTCTCAACCCCAATTTTTGATAGCTTCTCGAAATATCACAGGTCATCCACTGAACCAGAAGGAAGTTCTTTTCGTCGTTTTCATTTAATTTTTTCTGTTAGCTCTGTGGCCCAAGAAAAACTTCAGCATAAAGCGAAAAATCGCAATGAATTTTTTTTCCTAAACAGAAAGAACTCCTTTCTCTTCATACTTTAATTAACTTGAACGCCCAAAGTACTATTTGCACGTTCTGAAAAAGGAAAAAGGGTGAAAAAGGAGAAAACAGGCAAAAGAGCTGCGCTGGAACCGGGGGAACACCACCGCAGCAAATTTCGCCGAGCAACAACGGTAATCCTATATAACTCGACATTCTACAAAAACAGTAGAGCGGAAAACATCGATTGAAGCATTTCAAAACGGCGCGCCGAGGCCGCAGACATGATAAAACTTACTCTTCTTTATCGAAGAATGGTTTTCATTATTAAGCACAAAGCTCGCAAACTCATCCGCCGGAAATAATAATCACCTGAATCTCCATTTAAAAATGAAAATAACAAAATTATCCTTTATGTAGACAAAGTACACGTACCATGGTTTATCAGTTCTTAAGGGTTGACAGTCTTCCATAAATAATGTACATACATTATTATTATTATTATTATTATTATTATTATTATTATTATTATTATTATTATTATTATTATTATTATTATTATTATTATTATTATTATTATTATTATTATTATTATTATTATTATTATTATTATTATTATTATTATTATTATTATTATTATTATTATTATTATTATTATTATTATTATTATTATTATTATTATTATTATTATTATTATTATTATTATTATTATTATTATTATTATTATTATTATTATTATCATTATTATTGTTATTGTTATTGTTATTGTTATTGTTATTGTTATTGTTATTGTTATTGTTATTGTTATTGTTATTGTTATTGTTATTGTTATTGTTATTGTTATTGTTATTATTGTTATTATTGTTATTATTGTTATTATTGTTATTGTTGTTATTGTTATTGTTATTATTGTTATTGTTATTATTGTTATTGTTATTATTGTTATTGTTATTATTGTTATTGTTATTATTGTTATTGTTATTGTTATTATTGTTATTATTGTTATTATTATTATTTTATTATTATTATTGTTATTATTATTATTATTATTATTTTATTATTATTATTATTATTTTATTATTATTATTATTATTTTATTATTATTATTTTATTATTATTATTATTATTTTATTATTATTATTATTTTATTATTATTATTATTTTATTATTATTATTATTTTATTATTATTATTATTTTATTATTATTATTATTTTATTATTATTATTATTTTATTATTATTATTATTTTATTATTATTTTATTATTATTATTATTTTATTATTATTTTATTATTATTATTATTTTATTATTATTATTTTATTATTGTTTTATTATTATTATTGTTTTATTATTATTATTGTTTTATTATTATTATTGTTTTATTATTATTATTATTTTATTATTATTATTTTATTATTATTATTATTTTATTATTATTATTATTTTATTATTATTATTATTTTATTATTATTATTATTTTATTATTATTATTTTATTATTATTTTATTTTTATTATTATTTTAATTATTATTATTATTATTTTAATTATTATTATTATTATTATTATTATTATTATTATTATTATTATTATTATTATTATTATTATTATTATTATTATTATTATTATTATTATTATTATTATTATTATTATTATTATTATTATTATTATTATTATTATTATTATTATTATTATTATTATTATTATTATTATTATTATTATTATTATTATTATTATTATTATTATTATTATTATTATTATTATTATTATTATTATTATTATTATTATTATTATTATTATTATTATTATTATTATTATTATTATTATTATTATTATTATTATTATTATTATTATTATTATTATTATTATTATTATTATTATTATTATTATTATTATTATTATTATTATTATTATTATTATTATTATTATTATTATTATTATTATTATTATTATTATTATTATTATTATTATTATTATTATTATTATTATTATTATTATTACTTTTACTATTATTATTATTATTATTATTACTTTTACTATTATTATTACTGTTATTATTACTTTTACTATTATTATTACTGTTATTATTACTTTTACTATTATTATTATTATCATCATCATCATTATTATCATGATTATCATGATTATCAAGATTATCATCATCATTATCATTATTAGACAGCTACATTTTAATTATTATACGGCGTTAACCCTAATGGCATAAATTTATTTTTATGCATGAATTTCTTCATACACAGACTACAAAGAAACTACATTATTAAAATGTTGCATATAATGAAATATTTGTTATTAAACTTAAATAGTAAGAGTTAAATGATGAAGCCTGGGACTCAAGTACTTACCATAGTAAGTCGCCACAAACAGTGTATCTAGAATACGAGAGCCCCTATTGGTTTACCGAGAATGATACAACTCAATTAGCGTATTTAATATCATGACGGTAACTTGGACATGATAGCTCAAAGGGTAAAAGCGACTGAACGGAAACCAGAAGATCCGTGGTTCAAATCCCGGCAATGGAATTGAATTTTTCAAGTTTGACTCTATCTAACCAAAACCTTAGCCTAAATAAGGCTAGTGTGAAGAAATGTTTAATTTTAGTTAATTAACTTAATTTTTTTAACAAATTATCTTCCTTCTAGTAATTTTAGATGTTAATCTTACTTATTATTCCATGTGGACTATAAAATACTCCAGGAAAGTTTTTGTTCTAAGATATCATGCACGATTTTTTCCAACCATCTGTAAGAATGTCCACATGTTTACCAAACGCAGGTGAATTTCAAACTATGTTCCATAAATATATGAAATATACGAAGTGTATGTCCTCTAGTGTAAATAATGATATCCTTACTATTTCCGCACGATATCGTAGAGGAGAAGGTCATTAGCTATGAAGAAAATTATTTCAGTTGCGCCTCCTGAAGTAGTGAAGTTTAATTCACTATTACTCAAAATTTAGTGTAATAAGAATAGAAACATCAAGCCATTTTACAGAGTATTTCACTATGTGAAACAAAAGCATAAACCTGCCCATGAAAATCTGAAAGTAACTAGGTACCTGTATACCAGCTGAGTTAGCAGCGCCTTATTTTTTGGGAGTTAGGCCACCCATCAAACGGCATGTGAGCCTTAGTCCAGGTTTGCGCTTACTAAACTGTATTACTTGACGTTCTTAGAAAGAGGAAACGCAAAATTCAGAGGAATAGTGGTTTAAGGAACAAAACGTACCTACTGCTCGCCGTAGTATACCTCAAACACATACGACTCCTTTACTGAGAGAGAGAATTCCGGTTTCCAGGCGATTTTACAAACTTTTTATTAGAGTATACATGGCAAAGTAATTCAGTAAACGCCTCGGAAAAAATGGACTTATCATATGAGTACACTAACAACGTCAGCTAAAAAGAAAATGGCGGATTCCTGTCCTTAGAGCAGAGGTTGCCTGTCGACAATTAGGAAAAAATTCGACATGCGTCATCCATCATGGACCCCTACAGTCAAAACAGAATGTTAAACGAAAGTTTATTTAATTTTTGCGTAAACTACGTCTCGCACGTCTTAATTACCATGCATAACAGCTTTTTTTCATTTAATTAAGGATATTAAAACACCCAGCAAATGATTAAATGTGTCTTAAAGGGCTAAATCAAGCACGAAAACTCGCCAGGAGCCAAAGGTGTGTGCCAGGCATAAAAGTCGTGCTACTGAACCCAGAACGTTGTTTCAGACAAGTCTCGAAAAAGCTCAATGGCATTATGACGTATTTTCTGCCCTAACACGCAATGACACAGGTTGGAGACTCAATTTTGGAAATACCTACTCTTTTTTATGTTCATTAAAACTTGGAAACCGTATTGACAATAATTTAATTATAAAGTACCTGAGGGCGTGCACTACCAAAGAAGGTCATCAGTTCGACCACTAGCTGCTTTAGAGGTGTTGTGTTCTCTTTTGTTGTTGTAATTTACGTCCTCCAACGTTAAGTCATATCGGACGGTAAATGAAATGGCTGAAATGACGCTCAAATGAGTCCGGGGTCCATACAGCTTAGAGTTAACCGACATTCGTCTTTCAGGATAAGGGAAAACCCCGGTAAAACCTTATTCGGGTAACTCACCCTGACCGAGATTCGAACTCGGGACCTCTTAAACGTGAGGCAGACATGCTACCACCACGCTACCGAGGCGGGGTCGGAGTCGTGTTCCACGAGATCTTCCATCGCCACAAAACATACCAATTTGAAACATTTTTAATAGTATAATAATTTTATGCCCAAAAATTGTGTTTAACTTCCAATGTTAAACTCTGATACTATAATTTTTATGTTTTCTATGTTCAAATGTTTATAAATGATCCTTTTTTCAATTGCACCTACCTATAGGTGTGTTTAAGCAGCCACCTACTTGTAGTTTACCAATAAAGAAACATCAAACAATGCTATAAAACATAAATAACATAATTAAACTAAAATTAATAACAGTTTTTAAAATAATAATTGCAAATTTTGAGCACTACACAGTAAAAAATATAGTATACTTATGCAGAGGATTTGAACTAGACATAATATACAAATTACATTGTAGTTCTGCGCTCGTTACAACGGAGCTACCTGGTAATATGTGAGATAAACATTCCGTTTAACATATGTTAGTCGCTGGTTCCATTGAATATTTGCAAACGTACAAACGTCAGCTGTTTAATTACGAATATATTACAGGCAATGTGATAACATCTATATTAGTACTAATTTCATTGAGAGGTTAACATCCATGTTAAATACGCGGGTAGAACCTAATAATGGAGTCAATGTTTTCACGTTTGGGTATAAAATGTAGATTGCATAAAACTCGAGAATAAGGGACAGCTGACTCACCTGGTATAACCCCTTCTACATCATCATCATCATCACCATCATCATCATTGATATAACAATGACAAGCAAAATAAGAAAAAAAAAAGAACAAACTTATTGACTCGAGATATAAAAACAAAAGCTAAACCGTTTAGTTTAGCTAGATGCCACTGGACGGGCTTACCTACTGTATACTTTAAAGTACATTTCGTGAACTGTATATAATTTACGCAAAAAAAAAAAAAGAAACACTCAGGTAGGTGATGTAGTTCTCGTGATATCTTTCTGTATTTTATATATGTGATATGAATAATGAACGCCGAGCCATAAGTTACCTATATCAGTGATATTTTATCCATATAAACATACTCTGTGTAAAAAGTTAAATATATCCTTATAGATGGTTCCAACTGGAAATTATTAACCGATTTTAATTTTTCGTGAAAGCGAGGAATGCAACTACATATATTAAATTATTTTCTTTTCTTCAAAAACTTGTTATGTTGGTTAAAAGCTTTATTTTGGTGTATAACTATTGGATCCTAACGTGATGCCTTTTTAAGTGTTATGCCATCGGCAAGACGATTAGAATTGCATTTTGGCAGGATATTTCTGACACTTTTCTTACCCTAAGAACAGGTAAAAATAACAAAATGGAGCAGAAGGATTCCTTATATTCCGTAAAAAATAACATTAAAAAATCTTAGACAGCATAATGTCTGGAAGGCGGAAAAAATTGATGGAGGTTGATTGATTGTTGAAAGTAAGGAAGACCAAACAAAGATGTGAAAGGGGAAGTCCAGATTAAAATGAAAGAGAACTGGTCACAAGCAAACATTCTCACTTTGTTCACATAGACAAAATCTTAGTCACTCATCTGAATAAACATTTTTGTTACCTTCACCTTTTACTGAAGCTGCCTAGAACAAATTAACCTCTTCAATTCCCAGGTGTCATATATGATACCCATATTTCAAAATTTTTATTGATTTCTAAGCGTGTATTTCTCTCTAGAACCAGTGGTATCATATTCAATGCTTCATTCGGAGTGCAATTTTCATGTGTTTCAAGCTTTACCGCTCTACCAGGAGAGGGTAGAGCACTACAAAATGGAGGCTCCCAGCTGTTCCTACACTGCTCGCAGATATAAAGGTAAATACATAGCTATTTCTGCAGTCTTGAAAACTGTTTTGATGTTTTATGTTTCATTTGAGAATGCTGTTGCTGTTGGTTATATTGGACAATTATGCTATGCATTTATATGGAGTTTATAGTTTGAAATTATAAAGGTATCATATTTGATAATTTGGTCCTTTAGCACTTCAATGTAAGGCTTTTTCAAATTTAATGGTTCTGTTTTACCTTCACTTGCAGGCCTCACACAGGATGAAATGATAGCTTTGTTTAATCAGATAGACCCAGATGTATCTGATTTTGAGTTTGAGAACGGCGAAGATGAATTTCCACAGAATGCTGCGTTAGATGGGGAAGAACCTAATTCTTTCTGGGAAAGCTCAGATGAGGAACGTCTGAGTCAGTGCCAAGCAGTTGTGAATCCAGCAGAAAGAAGAAACCTACAGCATTCTTATATTCACACGGTTATGTAAGTTTAGTTCAGTTCCAGTAACGTTTATTGAGTAATAACGAGGTTTTGTGTTTGGGGCTATGTAAGCCCAAGAGAAATAAAATGATCGTTTTAATGTTTATTTATCCCGAAGTAATTTTCACATGGTTAAAGTACACTACTTCAATGCTCAGCTTACTGTTTACCTACGATACCTGAATTTTGGAAATTACTGATTTGTTTTTACTTTTCTTTTTCAAACAGATGTTCACCAATCCAAAGAGCTTCACCACAGCCAACGTCTGCTTTCATTCTTCGGAAACATTTTGATTACTTTCAAGATTATCTGAATGGCAGGTTTTTTAAATTAATAGCAGAACTAACTAATTTAAGGGATGCACAACTTATTGGCAAATCATTTGGAATCGATTTCGATGACATTAAAATATTCTTTGGATGTTATATTTACACAACAATTGATGGTTATCCACATTTGCAGAAAATGTCGACTCCCAAGCTGTAAGGCATTAGCATTCATCAGATGTTCTTCTGCAAAGTATTTCTTTGCTTCAATAATGACCGGAACTGCTTCTTGACTTTTCACAGTTAGTAAAACCAAACATGTATATCTAAGATTATTATAGAGGTACAGAACCATAGTATCATATGTGATACTTCCTGTTGTGCCCTTCTGGCAATGAATAAACATTTTTGAATGCATTATGACATTTCCTGTATCTCTAGTAAAATAAAGAACCATGTTTTGTTTTAATGTCGTTGTCTGTTTAATTATGGGTCTGAGGAGGTTAATTAAGTAATCTACCTATAAATAAAGTGCACATTAATTTAACACAGTGAAGTTCGGATGTAGTTTGCTACTCCCAAGAACTGTCTACTTGCAGCAAATGTTAGGGCTACGTTTTTGGAGGTTTACCTTGTTGATAAGAACAGAAAGTGTATTTAATTATTAAGTGAAAGTCGGAAGTACACACAATCTCCGTCGACGTAGTACAAGGCTTATTATGAGTTAATTAGAGCGTAAAAACATAGAATTATTTGTTGACCTTCCCTATTCTATTGTGATGTTACCTTCTGGAGTAAAATAGGACTTGATGACCATAATCAATTAAGCACAGCAGTACCATGAACTCAGAAGGCTAAATACAAAGTCCCATTTTGAGAACTCCCAATAAATAAAGTACTCGGTTAATGCACTCCTAAAAACTCTTTTCATGGCTAGCATTAGAAGAAAAGATTAGTATAAATATGGTAGGGCAACCTACACCGAATCCAAAAATTGATAAAAAAGTAAAAGGAAGTAGAAATTATCTTTACACTAAGAAATTTAACAGCTGTTCGAAGAACCGATTCATGGTCTAAGACGGATGTTAAAGGACATTGTTTACACACCTCGGTTCCTTTTCAGAAATTGAGACAAATTCTCAACTGATATATTCTTTCAATTTATTCTGTAAATTCCGCTCAATATAATCCTGAGTGAAATAGGTTTATTAAGCGCTATTAACAAAAAACTAATTTAAATTCTCAATGCTTGGAGCTGTTAATATTGCAACGTAACTATTATTTTCTCTAGTGTTTCCCGAAACAGAGCTGAGCATTGTCAGTATCGTTATAAGAACTTTTGCTATTGCTGTTAATACTGAAGAACAATCTGCAAAACACATTTGGAGAAATGACCAAGATTTCAAGAATTACTGTGACAATTCCCATGCTTAATGCAGAACCAGAACGCTGTTTGTCGTCTTTCAAGAGTTAAAAGAACTTTCTGAGAGACACAATGACTCAGGATCGGACTACACCTATGGCTATGGTATCTATACAGAAGAAGCTTATCACAGGTATGCAGGACTTTAACGGCAGAGTGATCGACAGATACTACATGCATAAATTTCGACGCATGCACTTCATTTTTCGAAACTAGTTGCATGCCCGTTTTCTCGTAGCACGCCATTATTTTTCGGCACGAGTTGCCACTGATTTTAATGCTGTTGTGCAACCCAAACGATACAACATTTTTATCACATTTAAGGTTAACAAGTAGGGGGCAATAATCTTCTGATCATAAAACGGCCCGGACACTATTATATACAATTGTTAAAAGACATTACAGAGTTGCCGGTTCACTTCTGTAAATTGGCAGTAAATGAACGTTACAGCTATGCAGATACCATAAAGCGTGGTTAGTGAATCACTGCCAATTCCGTCTCCAGGACAAGAAGTTGTGCTGTATTATTTACTTGGTAGTGACCTATATAACACAATGCATAGTGATGTATGTATGTGCAAAGCAGGGCCATCATAAATCACAAAGAAACTGCTACAGTCTACTTCCTGCAGACCTGCTGGCGACGGCCGAACTCTTCTTGAAGGAAGGGAAGTAAGCTCTATCTCCTCCAACACACAATAAGCCTGCGATAGATTTTATTTGGCGCCTCTCACGGCCAGTGGAGCAAGGTCCCTGCTGTGTGAAGTGGGTTGCATTGTTCCTCAGTCGAATCTTCTTATCGCGTGTTTTCATAACCAAGGCTCATAAACTTAAATTCTACAAAGCTGCAAACTGAGTTAAGGCACAATCGAGTGCAAAGTAATCTTACGGATATAATGCAAGTGATTTTGTTAGAAAATAAATTGCTTCTGCTACTTTCACTCTCCACTCCTTACATGGTTCTAGCATTTCATTTAATATTCACTCGTATGTTATTTGCCCCTTCTCCATCGTTCATGACCGGTGCTCGCAAGTTTATTTTAAGTGCCAATATTTTCACGTCAAATATATGTGAGACGGAATCATACGGGGTTGTTGTGGATCGTCGTTACGAAGCATGTCTTCCAGTCACTCAGGTGACATTTTCCGTACTCCTCTCCTTTGTCTCTCTCTTAGATCTGTCATTTTTGTAGGTTAATTTTTGTACATATGTGTGCTGTATGCATGCATGTGTATCGGGCTTGAATTTAAACCAGTAATAGACTGATCCCCTCCCATAACACTAGAAGCAGGCACACCACAAGGGAGCGCGATATCCGGACTCTTATACATCATCTACACATATGACACCCCACAGCCAATACACCAAACAATAGCCCTAGCTTAATACGCCGACGATACCGGCTATTTTAGCAGCGCCCCAAAGCTAATGAACGCCAGACCAAGAATAGAGAAGCAATTGAAATCCTTCGACCGCTGGGCATCGAAGTGGCGTCTGACAGTAAACGCCAGCAAAACACAAGCTATCATCTTCCACGGGAAAATCAAGAGAAATTATCAAGAATCAACAATAGCCTACCAAGGACACAAAATACCAATACAGACCACCGTTAAATACCTAGGAATATTGCTACACAAAAAACTAAATACCAGACCGCATTTCCGAAAAAAGATGCAGGAAGCAAAGGCATCAATCTCCACCCTGTACGATTTATCCAAAATTGTTAACATAGGACTGTCGCCACAAACCCTCACTCAACTATACAAAACAATAATCAGACCATACTTCACCTACGCCGCCATCGCCACCTTCCCAATCACGACCCCATACATCAAAACCAGGCTGCAACAAATGGAGCGTGGATGCCTAAGGATAGCAAATAAACTCCCACCCTGGCATAAAAGCGACGAAGTATATGCCATATGCAAGGCAACGCCATTGGAACATCACATAAACAACCAAATGTACAGATACATCGCAAACGCAACAGAGAGACCTTACAGGAGACAGCTGATTGAAGCAGCAGAGGGATACAAAGAGTCCGAGACCACGGCCCCACCAATCGTCACCCTGATACGACACCACGCTAGGACCAAGGCAGCCGAGGACGAAGAGATAAGAGAACATCTCAGAAAACTACTAAGTTAGAAACTGACCATTGCAACTTTGCAAATATCCAATAATTACACTTATACATTTTTGACTATGTTTGAGAAAGATTACTACTAAACAAAATAAAAATAAAATAAAATAAAAATATATATTATTAAAAATATATGTTATTAAAAACATTTATGGTAATCCCTAGCAATACACAAGACAAATTATCAACTTATGCAAATGTAAATAAACAAAGCAAAAAAAAAAAAAAAAAAAAAAAGTGCCGGTCTCCCTAAACCCTTAAAAGAATCACTGCTGTTTGAAACAGCCATAGGGCGAAATAAGCCCATGTTGAGATAAACCCATGGGCGAAATAAGCCCTAGAACCCCAGTGTAGTAGTGGTAGTAGATCCCCTCCACTTTATAACCTACACCTATAAATCTGTACAGAACGATACTCACTGCAAAATTTTACCCTAATTATGAAGACTTTGCCTCATATAGGCCGCGGCTGGAAGAGAACATCACATCAACTTTTTACAACTGTGCTAACAAATTAAACGATTTTAATAACTCTGTGCCACTACCGACCATGCCCCCTTTAAATGTGTGGTGTGCTTCTTGAAAAAGTATGCACGAGCTCTTTCCTTTTTATATTTTTAGGAGCAGGCTCTCAGAGGTTGTCGGTTTTATTTCTTTCCATCTTGTTGAACAAGAAACTCTACTATATGTAAACGCGATTCATTGTGAGAAACGAAGCGCATTCTGGGAACAGAAAAATTGTTTTATCATTACATTTCACACAGCATGCATATCATGGTAATGTTTCATTTGTGTTTATATTGAAGCGAGCTTCTGGGAGGCGTAACCCTCTTTCAAAATAATTGCAAGTCTCAGGGAGTTTTCATCTCCAATATGGTTAACGTCTCCCCCACCACATAACAATAAATAGAACACAAAGAATAACAGTGAGGTGGCACAGGAGGTAGCGTCATGAGTCGTATATGGATTTAAATTAGAGAAGATAGCTACTTGATGTAAAGAAACTGGTGATTACAAAACAAAAGAGTGGTCTAAAATGGCGTGTCAGATAGAATATTAAATGGTAAAACAAATCAAAGCTATAAACAAAAATTCTATTTGCACATCCTAAGAACAGCATCTTCTATACTAAAATACAAGATTGAGTAATATATCAGTGCTGATGATATGTGTATAAGGGCATTCAACTGCTTGGTCATCAACGCCCTTACAAAAAACTAATTTATGGCAATGGCCAGATATAAATTACTCAAAATTTTAAAAACAGAGAAAAATAAAATGACAATAAAATAAATAAGCCCAAATGGATAAAAGCAATTAAAAACTATAAGTACAAAATAAATACCAAAATGCATAAAATTACCTCTTTCAGTATCAACTTGCCATGACAAAAGCTACCTGCCTAGTGGTGGTCGCACCAATTTGTTCCTCTTCTTTGGGGCAGGGCTAGGGCTTTCAGCAACTTTTTCCTGCCTTTTACTCACTGTCGTTTGGGCAGTGAGGACAGGAACCACCCGCTCCACATCGTCAATGGAAGAGGACGGCTTAATCCGGTCTCTCGACAGGATCGGCAACTGCGACCGGCAAAGATGGAAGTCGCCGATCGGCGTCCTCTCCGGATAATTCCTCAGATGTTGACGGAGATGTTCGCGGTCTTTTGTACTGGCTAGCTTTCCTTTCACTGGTCTTACTATTTTTCTTGAGGAGGTCCGTTCTGTCATAAGAGGTTTTAAATTTCCTTGACGATACATTTTATACTGCCGGTTCACTTGTTCTTGAAGTAGATTCTTTCGGCGTGACTTGGCTGAATCCTTCTTCTTAGGACTGGATTTGGTCGGCGCGCTCACTGTTGTTCGTGTTGGTGTTTGTTGCTTTGGCTGTGATCTTGGTGTAATTGATCTTTCGGATACTACTTCCCCGTTTATTTCGAAGGTTTGTGTTGCGATTTCACGTCTAGGTACCGGCTTAGCTACAACTGCACTATAAGTAACGGTCCTAGGTACAGAAGGCTGGCGAATACGCAAGAGTTTTCGGGGTTCCACGAAGGACACCCTCTCTCTTACCCGGATCTCTTGGATCGCCTTCTCCTCCATAAAACGGGGACATTATCTAGAGTTTGCTGAGCGATTACCACTGCAGTTAACACACTTTGCGGGTGAAGTGCATGCATTGTCATGCTTGACTTCCCGCAGTCAACGCAAGTGGCAACTCCATTACATGAATCACTTGTGTGGCCAAAGCGCTGGCATTTGTAACACCTCAGTGGATTTGGTATATACTGCCTCACTTCAATAGCTTTATACCCTGCCCTAATTATTTTCGGGAGTTCTACCCGATCAAAGATAAGAAACAGGGCACGAGTGGGCACTGGTTCACCTCGTTCTTTGCGGTGAACTCGATGTACATTAGCCACACCTTGTTCCGCCAAGTTTTGCTTAATCTCCTCATTGGACATACCATTCAATGCGCTGGTGTTAACAACACCACGCGAGGAGTTCAGAGTCCTATGCAATTCAACACGCACCGGATAACTCGCAGGCATATTGGCTTTCAAGATTTTAGCAGCCTGCATCGAAGAAACTGCTTCGACCAGGAGTGTGCCATTGCGAGATCTAGTACATGCCTTCACAGAACCAGCAATACTATCTAAGCCCTTCTGAATAACGAACGGGTTCACGGTACTAAACTTCCGACCTTCCTCAGTTCTATAAATAACTAAATAGCGAGGACCACTACACTCGGCTATTTCCTTTCCACTTTTGCTAACAATTTTATTAATATTGGGGTTTACCGTAACAGATGGACTAAGTTTCATCCCCCAGTGATCCCCACCCACCACGGAGCCCAACAAGGGGTCATCCCACTAATATGACAGGGCTACACAGGGGATATAGCAAGCTCGCCGTCTCACTCACCCTGGAGCTCGGTACAATACCTAGTCCTGGCCGATTGATTAGGGGTGGGTTAGTCCCTAACCTCACGTTTAGGCGAAGCAGAAACCAAAGTAGTGTATTAGAAATGCGCACCCTCCCCAAATTCAGAAGACTGGAACGAGCTCAGATGCGCATCCCTCAACCACCAGGAAAAACCTTTCCACTGACACGGGTCTCCACGCGCGGTACACGTGGGTGGGTGTTTTGTCTGACCCCTCACCACCTCGAGGGTATCAGTTTGGCTCGGGACCCCGGGATCACCAATTCCCGTACCTACATAAGTAGGCCCCGGGGGGGGCGGTAATGTATCAGTGTCATAGATGGTGTGTGGTCTGAAAGGCGATGGGAGGTTAAATTCAATGAGTGAAAAATTCCAAGGTCTACCGAGATGATGAGGATGATGATGATGATGATGATGATGATGATAATGACTGACATTTTCGTGAGTTACACATACCCCAAACTAAAGGTCATGTGGCGATTTTGGTTTTCTTGTGTACTAGTCATTGATGTTTTAATTAAAACACAGTACGTTTAGGATGCTAGGATCTACAGTAAAATGTGTGATGAATTTTGTGTAAAAAGTCCGTGTTAGTCTCATTCTGAATGCATTTTGTAAATTTTGTTCAGTCATGTCTAATTACTCAAAACGTGCAGTACTCATAAAAATCTCTATTAAATAACTTTTACAGCCTTGCTGTATCGATTTGTGCAAATGTACTAAGACACCATTAAGTTGTTTTTCACAGTTTCATTGTAAAAACTATACAATTTCGTAACATAATAAGATAAACAATAGCGAGTACAGAAGTCAGGTAACTGTAGCAAATCATTTGTTTTTCATGATGTCATGGAGTGTGGAATTTTAAAGCCACCTTATGGGGGCATTGACACACTTCAGACTCCTTAGTATCCCTTTTGACTAGAAACAAATGTGTAATGAAAGTATTTCTGCAAACGTTATTTGAAATAAGACCTGAAGCTTTCCTGGCGACGAATATGTTGGAGATCTGCTCGGGAAGCAATCCAGATGAAAAGACGATTAAAAATAGACGCTTCCGGAGCGTACATTTCTTCCATCATCAGGATATTTTAAGAAATGTTATAACCCGAAATGTATAATTGGATATAATGCAAATATCAACAAAGACAAAACACTATCAATACTCGCATCACTGAACAAAAGACTGCATTCAGTAAATTAAATGCCAGGTCAGGAGATGGCGTGAGTATAGAAAATTAATTGGGTCAAAGAAACGTAACTACTTAACTTGATTGTCTGTGCTTGTAAAGTCCACAGATTTCCATTTTTAAGGTCGGTTTGCCAGAGGAGCTGAATTGAAATCCAGCGTCACGATTAGGCGTGCTCCTCTCGGAGGAATTTTTGGAAGAGGACCATCCTGACAAAATGAGACAGTTACTGGGAGCGGAGACTTAAGGAGGCTTTGGCCATTTCTTCCGAGAGCAGCACACTGTTGGGGGACGTATGCAAATATTCAGGGTCTTACATAAATAACCATAACATCCAAAGTTTTCAAGTTAGAGAAGTGAAACTTAGTATACTCATTTAAGATAATACAGTTAATATGCACAAATTTTTTCATAATTTTCCATTGTTTATAAGTAATGCTACATGTTTCTTCTATATGCACAGATATTTTAAAAATTTAAGCCCATTTTTTTTTTTCAAAATTCACATATGCTATCTGTTTGAAATTTGGTATGTTATTTTAAAACACACTAAAAATGAATTTGTTGGATTTAGATTTCTTATTGAAGTTGTATAGAATTTAAAAACAAATGTTAATCATATGCATCCTTTAAAAATTAAAATAATTTCATATATATTGTATCATCACATTCCATCTGGAACTTAATCTTAAATTCTAGAACCAACAAAATGTCCATTGTGGCATAAGAAAGCTGTATGCTAAATTGTATCACTGTAGATGAAGTAGTTTGAAAGAAAATGGGTTGAAGTTGTAGAAAATACAAGTTACGGGGAAAGGCAATTAAAAATTAAAAAAATGTTATTCAGTTTGCCTTTTAATTTTAAGCAAGAACTTCCCATATCCATAGTCTGTATCCTCATTCTGGTCTTCTTCAGCCTTTCTTTTTAAATTTCTCTTCTGTCTTTGCTTCTTTCTGCATTGATTTCTTGCTCTTTCTGCACCAGCGATGAGAATGTTGTCGATACTCTGCAAAATTGTTTCCATAAACACACCAGGTTGATACCCTAACTGATGCATTACTTTCTTTCTGCAAACATTCCCATCATTGAACACTATTGCAGCATCAAATGTAGCAATTTTCATCACTATAGAAGACACAAATGATGTTTTGGGACACCTTTTCCGTATCAAACTGTTGAGGCTTTCATTTGGGTTTTGTGTCTCTCCATAGAGACATTTTTAAGCAAGTCTGAGTGTGCTAAGAATTGGTAGGTGGGCTTTATAGATTCCAAAACAGCTGAGGGAAGACTATGTGCTGCTACTACGCTACTATGCAACACTAGGAAATTTAATTTTTTAAAGGTACATACAGACCACGTATAGTCATAATATTTTGGTGTTTGATAGCTAATACTATATACTATTTTACAAAACAATAAAAAAATTATATTTTTTGAACATTTTCTCGTACGTCCCCCCTTAATCGTGATGCTGGATTTCAGTTCAGCTGCTCTTGGAAACCGGCCATAAAATGGAAATCCGTCAGCTTAAGAAGCACATATCTATACAGCTTGACCATCAAGTTAAGTAGTTACCTTTCTTTGACCCAATTAATGTTCTATACTCACGCCGTCTTCTGACATGGCATTTAATTTGTTGAAAACAGTTTTTGTTCAGTGTTGCGAGTATTGATAGTGTTTTGTCTTTGTTTATGTATGTGTTATATCCAGTTATACATTTAATAAATATCCTGATAATGGGAGAGATCTACACTCCCGAAACGTCAAATTCTAATCGTCTTTTCACCTTTTCTTTGGATTAAGATGAAATAAAGAAAGAATAAGCCTTTGAACGAATACATAATAGAAGAGGTACAGAAATAAACAATAGTTGATGGAGAAAGTTATACGAATATGACAAAACGGATTATTTTTACTTCTTTAATCTCAGCTATCGATATCCTGTTTACGGTTTATCACTACCAACACTTGGCCTCATACTCCCTGCTATTCTTAATTATATCTTTAATATTCATTATTCTACAGGAAACAGAACATATGGTTCTTAAACTCAGCAAGGTCGGCGGTTGTCGGTATAGTAGCCTAACACTGGTTTAATGAGATGGATGAGTCCAAGGCTAGATTTGTTGTTTACTGCTAGGACAAAAACTTCAGCTTGGCTCTGTGACCTGGCATCGTATTGCAACATTGTTTGTTTTGGCGCTCCAAGTCGCGTTCGTTTTGAAAGCTTCTGTCTCGAACTTTCGTTCCACCTACCTGGCTTGGGCTATAGCGCCTCTGGGATATCATATTTCACAGAAACTTCGATGCTCAAGGGATTGTCGGTCTCTATCTCTCTTCAAAAATGAAAAACCGAGAGCTTGGACCTCTGACACTCAACTTCAGATTTGTGCTGTCCTTTTTATTTCCCTCTGTGTTATGAGCCCACAAGGATTTTCTTTCTCTCAGCTGAGAGGTCTCTGGTTCTATCTGGCTAGGGTGGCGAATCTTTTCAACCCAAATTATTCTCTACTCCCAAAAGAGTTTGGAAGTATGAATACAGAAATGAATCGACTTTCAGTATAAGAAAGTCTGATATATTGTAATCACTTACATTCTCTTCCCCTCTAGAAGCTGATTTTACAAAGCTTATTCCTCTAGCTGTCAATCGAGGTAACCATTTCCAAAAATTATTTTATATTTCTTGTAGGTGCAAGGAAAGTATGGAAATGCTTGATTTAAATGATGGTCAAAGAAATAAAATGATAAAAAAAATGTTCGCTTGAGAAAGTTATTAGTATAGACAAAATTTGGTTAAATAACAAAATTTCTCAGGAGTGGTTAACTACAGAACTAACTGAAAATTGTGTGGTTTAAGGTTTTTATATGTTGCTTAAGATTTATCACTCATACGTCATCCAGAAACAGAGACGTTTAGAGGACATTCTCATAAAATTATGTATTCATTTGTCATGCAAATGATTTAAAACATTTGAATCCTCCTCAGATCTGGAAGTAAGAATAGAAGTGTATGATCTTACATATAAAGCCCACAAAATCGACTGACAAATGTACACAAGTTTAATAACATATTTCAAAGGCAAAAGACCATCGATATGACGAATGAAGTGAAGTATGATTTTCAAATGGAACAAAAAGAAACAAAAATGAACTCTCTGGATACTTTCCATTAACCTTTCCTTGTGCACCAAACGTAACTGTAACGTAGCGCCTGCGTGGTTGTTGATTTATGGAACTGCACGTCACATTCATTAAAATTTTTCATATACCCTAATGGTAACACGTTTAATCCAAAAAGCATTTGTTAACAACCGGATGTTGAAAATTAAGAAGCTTATTGTGTACCAAATGTCGCCATTAGTAAAAATAAAACAATCCTAGAAAAAAAGTAATTTTTGTTAATGCGTGTAATTTTAGAGATGGTGCATGTTATGACAATAAATGTTTTGTTTGGACGCGGGGTTGGGGATGCACATTTGTGGTTGGCGCTTGTTTTATCGGAGCATTAGCTTGTGATCGGATGAAATGCTCGGACGCCAACTGTTGTTCTTTTCGCCGGCTTTATGGAAGATACCATGTTGTTATATCGGAAAACGGACTACTACGTTATTTCGAGGAACGTAAATTGATATTTTAAACAGATAACCCCTGCAAGAATAACGCTGCAGGATTTAACTCCAATACTAACTTAATGGCTGCTCATTATTGCTATACGTCGACATACAAAACATATCTAACTGATGTGAAGCACACGAAATAGTCATTACAAACGGATTACTTTCTCACGTACAGTGTATACCGCATAGAGACTTGTCAATTAAAAATAAATCTCTTCATAAACTCAAAGGACCTTTTTAAATGAGTAAATAGGGGAAACACCGTTATATCAAAATTGAATTTCTTTATGTCCAGAAATACACGATTTCAAACTTCCTAAATTACAAAATTTCACGAATCTGTAGAAGAATATATGTGAATAAGTGTATATGTGTATGTGTGTGAATAGCAGTCTCAATATTAATAGTAGGTAAAATATCACGTTTGGTTTTTAAGTTCAAGACTATATCAGGGATGGACCACATGACTGAACTAATTCTTCTATACTAAACTACGTCTTACATGAAAATATGTTGAAATTTTTATTTCCTCAAGAATTGCTCTAACGATGGAAATTAAGTTGTCATATGTTTAAGATATTGTCATGACAAATACAATATAGTGTGTGTAAATAAGCTGGGAATACTTAATGAATTCTAATGAACTTTGTAAGTGAAAGATAAAATTCAAAATTCATTAATTCAAAATTCATTAATTCAAAATGCAAAAGCCCTCTCAAGCAACATGCTTTCTTCTCTAGCCAGCCGCGAAGCTAAACACTGGATAACAATGTTGTCAATGTACAGCGGAAAAAATTATTTAGCTGACCACAGAGAATGAGATAGCGTTCGTTTTATACCACTTCAGGTAATGCAAAAAAGCGAGATAAAAAAGCTAGTTCTCAGACGACTTGCCTGTCTTTCAATGTTCTCCTAGTTGCATAGATATATGTGATAAATGTATTTCTGTAAATGCTTATCCGTATTGAACCCAAGAATATCTAAAACTATGCCTTTTAGAGAGTATTTTTTAAAAATAATAATAGGAGATACTGGTCAAACGTAAAATGTTGGATTTTTGTATTATTCTGTATTTTTCATAATTTTGTTGCATTTTACAGTAAATGGAGATGAATTTTACAAATGCTATAGAAAACTGAGGATTGTCTGGTCACATTGTTATGTTTGATATGTTTACTTCACCTTAACGAAAATGTCTGCATTCCATTGGGCTTGCTAATTGTAGAGTCGCGGAATAAATGCACTGACTTGAATTCCTCACAATGTGAATGTATATTGCCCTTGAACTGAGAAAGTTAAAGTCGCAGTCTCGCATTTGAGATTTCCCAGGTTCACTTTCTGTTGATCACTCACCCTCATCTTTGCTTTTTCCTGGTCAGTAGGCAGATATTGGGGTATGAATGATTATGAGCGGGTGAGTCACGATTTACTCCTTCTCATACTGTATCTATCTTCAGTTTAAGTATGTTTTCACTTTCACATTGACAGGCAGTGCCAATATTCACATGCTCATTCCAAGGATAATCATCAGGACACTACTTAGGCTGTATGGGTCTCTCATTGGTCACTTTGGGTGCTTAAATTGGGTCAGATTCTTCGGTGTTTCTCGCTAGTCTTTCTCCTGCAGTCTGTGGTTCTGTCTCCTCATCCACCCTTCCTGAGGTATGTTATTTACAACAAATGTGTACAAGTTAGGTGTGTGTAAGTCTCTCCCCTCCCCCCTCTCTCTCTGTCTGTCTGTCTCTCTCTCTCTCTCTCTCTCTCTCTCTCTCTCTCTCTCTCTCTCTGTGTGTGTGTGTGTGTGTGTGTTACCGCAGGGGAGGGGAGCTGCCCCTTCAGTTGCTGTGGTGCGAGCGCTACGGACCTTAGTACTCGTGGTAAAGTCTGTCTGGTCAACGCGTGTGCAGTTCGGAGTCAAAGGAACTTGAGCCTCCCGCCCACTAATGACCGCACATCAGAAATGGAACCACACTTCAGAAATGGAACACTGTCGTTGAGGACCAATAGCAACCCTGATTTTCTCGAAGTGACAGTCGCATGTCTACTCCACGTGGAGTCTCAGTTGCCAAAGTTCCAACTTCCAGCTGATCTGTTTCATTACGTGCAGAAATTCGTTGTGTGTCACCTTGTGGAGACCGTGGGAGGGAAATGCAGTGGTAAATGCAAATAAAGTAGTAGATAACTTTCAGTCACGTGAAAATAATCAAAGTGAAGACAATAGTGTGAATAACTGGGCCCAGTTATATTACTGTAAAAGCCTCGAAAAACAAAGTTATAACGGGAACTGTTTGTAAACAAATTCAAGATTTGTTTTGAACACATATAGATTTGTGCTGAAAAATAATCTTGGTAAGGGGTCGTGCAATGAACCTGATAAATTCTGGGTATTCACAGAAATACAGTGAGGAATATTGTGATGAAAGGAATACCAAAGACGCCGATCAAGTGTGAAAACAAAAGGAAACGTTTCTCTAATGTAGATAATTTCACATGCGATTTAATTCGTCAAGAAATTTATAAATGCTATGCAAAAGGGAGAGTGCCCACCTTAGACGAATTGGTTGCACATTTGCAAGAAATTTGTGATTTTGTTTATGAGCACTGCACTTCGCGCGGTCTTCTAAAGGAGCTGGGTTTCAAATACTGCACTTGGAATAAGTTAAGGGTTATTATGGAATCCAGTATAATATAGCTTGGCTATATTATATCGCAGTACAAACTAAGGAAAATTTGCATTAATGGACATAAAGATAATTTATTTAGACGAAACCTCGTACGATACCCATGACGTTTAAGTTAATGTGAGGATCTACCCCCATTAGTCCAAGCCCCGTAGGACCTGAACCCGGGCCTCTCGGATCTATTTACCATAGGACAGTACCTATTTTATAAACTGCCCCCCCCCGCCTGCACACGGCAGACAGGACGGAAGTGGATACGCCACTTACGCGCCGGTCCTTAATGAACCAGCTACCAATAAACCTTGGTGGGCCGCCAGTGTCTAGCTCACCAGCTACTAGCTCTGCAGGCTAGTTCTCGGGACTTATGAGGCAACCCTCTACCCCCTCCGGGCGGCCGATGGCCTGGCCAGAGGTACCCAATTGCCAGTGGGTGACGGGAACACACTGTCCCCTCGAGTCCAACCCAATCCGAACAGCTCCCATTCGGGAGGGAGTTGTTCGGATTGGGTTGACTCGAGAGGGTAGTGTGTCCCCGACACCCGCGGGAGATCGGGTACCTCCGGCCAGGCCTCAGCCAACTGGAGGGGGTAGAGGGTTGCCTCATAATTCCCGGGTATTTGCCTGCTGAGCTTGTAGGTGTGCTAGATCATCAGGCGGCCCCACCGAGGTTTTCAGCAATCTTCCCTTCGGGGTTGACGCGCGTAAGTGGCATATCCACTTCCATTCCGTCTTTCCGTTGTTGTTGATGAGGGGAGTTTTTAGGAAACCAAGTATAGTTAGTTAGTTACTAACGCTCCCCACATGGCAACCTTGGCCTTCGGGTAACCTCACCCCACCAAGCGATGACCGGACCCATTTCTCAGGTGGAGGCACCCAGAGGGCGGTGTCCATTACCTCCGATGATAGGGTGATAATGAAGATGGCGGTGAGGTGAGAGGACCTACCGTTTTTACCGTGGACTCCGAACCACGTTGGGCATAGGGGATACTTCACGTGTGCTAGACAGAGGTGAAGGCGTGGATAGGGCCGACTTAAAATCGCCAACCCCAGAGCCGGGAATCGAACTCGGGACCCTTAGAACGGGAGCCGCGAACGAAACCACCGCGCTACCCCGGCGCCCGGAAACCAAGTATTACCCTATGGAAAGAGCCCCGGAGTTTTCCATCACACTCGGGTAGAAAGAGGCCAGGTTCTTCGGACCTTTGGGTAGATCCGTGTGTGTTTGGGGGGTGAGGGAAGGTGAGGGTGTGGGGGTGGGTGTGTCTAGTGCACTACCTGGCATCTTGGTTGTTCTCGTTAAGCTGGGCTACTTTCACAGAACCTCACTTCACTGTGTTTTTAAAAAAAAAAATCCTTGGTTATGTAAAAGTTATTTGGTAATACGGGGAGGATATGAACCAGTTACGTAATGCTTTCTCATTCCCCGATGTCGGCGTGCGTTACCGTCAGTGACTCTCGCAGAGTAAGGCTGCTGAAAAGATAGTCTCTTTAACCATGATTAAAAGCCTTACTACCAACGTTATAACAGAGTTTTTGAAACTGGTTACCTCTTGGTCCTTATATTTTTGGCAATTCTTTAAAAAGCTCATTTTTCTCTCGTCATGGTTCACGCGAAATGAGTGTGGTATTATTTCAGTTCTTCCAGGGTGTATGATTTTGCCTGCTGTCACATTAAATGTGACAGTGGATAACAACCGGGGACCCAATGAGCTACAAATCCCTATTAAACCTACGGTCCTCCTTTAAGACAGTTTTCAATTGTTATAAACATTAGCTGAAGTAGCTGAGCAGTCTTGTTAAAAAATAAAGCAAACAAAAAAGTTCCCTGTCTGGTAACTATCTAAACGTAGGCAAAAATGGTTTCGCACATTTGCGAACACAACTGTTCACTAGAGATAGAGAGAGAGAGAACGAGAGAGAGAGAGGGAGGGAGGGAGAGAAAAAGTTTCCTGTAGGGGAACATACACCAATTGTTTCGTTATGGAAGGGTACTTCATGAACAATATGGGGTTTATCAGAGCTCCAATGATGAGTGTTTTCAATCGCTGTGCAAATCGTTTTTGCGCTTGGCAAGCCGAGTGCGTTAACACGAACGAATCATATATTAATACACGCTGTTCAATAATAAACATATCCTCAGTCATAATTATGGCCAAACCCACAATTAAGACCACACACATACACATCCCTCTACACGAACCTTTTACTAAAAACATTTTTTTTTAAATTCAGAGACCTTAGAATATGTATTTCCGATGAAACTTTTATATTATATTATTTATTGAAATTAAATGCGTTTTCTATGGTGTTCTCATAAAGAAATTGAAAACTAGAGGTTTAAGTATGTTTGCGTATTCAAAATAATTAAGGGTTTTGCTTGTAATTGCTGATCTTATGACAGCAAAATTAATTTCTAACTTACAATTATTAAGACATAACAAATATATCTATTTTATAGAGTCAACATGAAAAATTAAATGCCACGGTCGGGATTTGAACCACGAAACTCCTGGTTTCCGCCCAGTCGCTCTAACCCATTGAGCTACCATGGCCAACTTGCCGTCATGACATTAAATCCTCCATTTGACTCGTGTATTTCCCCGGTAGACCACTAGGGGCTCAAGCGTTCGAGATACACCGTCTGTGATTCCCAGGCTTCATCATTTAACTCCTATTAATTTAGTTAATTGATAAAAATTAATCATTTCTTCATACTACTCGTATATTGGCTAAGGATTTTGATAGATTAGTCAACATCAGTCAAAGTACTTACGACAAAGTACAGTAAAACTCAGCAATACACAAATCATTTTTGTCGTGTTTTTGTCTCTTCTGATAATACATTTTGCCTCTGATTCTGAGAGATCGAGTGACTCTGCATAAAAATACTCTGTCTTTTTATTGTTTTTAATTTGTTTTCACACCAACAACTCCTGAATGGGGAAGAGAAATTTAATGCATATAAATATTCTTATTTTTTGTCCTTTTAAACCAATACTTCCATTTCCAGTTTATTTCTGTTTTATTTTTTAACAGAACTTTTTATTAATTTTTTTTCAGGATTTCCATTCATTGGGTGGAAAGGAGGAGGTCCAGAGGTGACGGAAGATTGGGTAGTGTCTTGGGTGTCTCTAAACAATAAATAATTTATTTTTCACTGCAATTATCAGAGTAAGGGAGCTCAAATCGGGTGATGTAAGGCTCTATGGAACCACTGAGCCCAGAAGTGATTAGCTTCCAGCGTTCTTTTTTCAAGAAATCAAACCATTCCCTCTGTAATGACACATTTCCCGGAGTTTTCTGAATTATGCAGTGTAATGTTCTTATTACCAACCAGATCGCACATCTGTATGGTGACATGTTTTTGAAACTGAATTCCAGTCGCTGTAGTGTCCGAACACATGGTGGAACCTCCGGCGGGCACCATTTTCTAATAAAGCCTATGAGCAGTATCCATATACGAGGTTCGTCCAGAAAGTAAGTTCTGTTTGGTAATAACATTAAATTGTGTACAGATATAGAAACATTATTTATTACCCAAAATTCTGCAACTCTTAAACTACTTTTCCACATAACTGCCGAAATTTTGCAGGCATTTGTCATAGCGAGGCAAACGTTTTTGCATACCTTCTTCATAGAAGTTTGTGGCTGTGTCTTCAACCAGTTGGAAACATTTTCTTTCAGCTCTTCGTCATTGTTGAAGTGTTGACCTCCAAGGAAAGATTGGAGATGCAAAAACAGATGAAAGTCGCTAGAGTGTTGGTCAAACACGTCCCAGACAAATCCCTGTAGGATGTTTACGTCGCATTTGCAGTGTGTGGTCGTGCGTTGTCGTGAAGAAACACAGCACCTTTTAACAGCCGATAACTTTAAATTGGTTTAACTTTCCTAGCATTCAGTAAACAAATCACAGATCTGATTTCACAAGCGGTGGGATTTTCAATCAACACCGACATTGTAAACAAGCCAAAAAAGCGTACGTGGCTGACAGCGATCTCACAATGGCGCACGTTTCTTCTCCTTGATACAGAGCGCCTACCGCGCATGTGCGGAACCGCGATCGCAGCGCTGCAGCGGAGATAAATTGAAACAGAACTTACTTTCTGGACGCCCCTTGTATTGTGCACATGTTTGCAAGAGGCAATTCTATTTATGTTCCAAAGTATCCATTTGTGAACAAATTTGGCATATGTTAGATGTTGTGCGCCCATGTCGCCATAATTTTTCCGCTGTTGGTATGGTATCGTTAAATATTTCATATGCTGTCACTTTCCAATCCGTAGGAACAACTTTATTGAAGAGATTCTTCCATATAATTTTCCACTCTGTGTTCTCTTTCTGTTCAATCCTGGGTGTACACTAAGATGTACTGAGCAGCCAATATCGTTTTCTCGTTGATTCGAAAACTGCGAGGTCATCACTGGTGTCCAGCAGATGTCTGAGATGGTTAACATTGGGTTTTAATCCCGGATATACCCTCTGCAGGTTCTGTATCTGATCCTGCCAGAAACTCCCATCTATGGATGAACCATTACCACCCAGTGATCTGACAGCAGTTTTCCCTAATAGGGCCATGCATTTCTAAATGTCCACCAGTCCACATCCACCTTTGGATTGCGGCAATCGCTACTGTGCTCTGCTCACTCTGTAAGCTTACCCGCAGTTCCTCAAGTTCCTGTGCGTCACGTTTAGTTATTGGTAGTACCTGTGCTAAGTACCAAATTTAACTGAGACCATATACATGTATGTACCAAATTCGTTGCATCAAATTCAGGTTCCGAGCCCTCTCCAATGATAACCAATATAGCAAATGGTTGATTTTTTCTCTCCCGTTGTAAACTATACTGGCTTCTATATCTCCCATAAAGGTGATGCCAAGTATCCTGGTGGTGGTGGTACATTGCTGGTTCCAACTACTGTCCAAATAGTAATATCGATATTTACACAAGGACAGCACGATTATACCTACTATTCTAATTGGTTTTGAAAGTTACAGAAATGTTTACACTCATTTGTTTTCACGCTTATCTCTATTACCCTTCACATATCTACAGCATGTAGCTTTAGAATACCCATAAATGCTTCATAGTACTCCAACTAGTTAATTACTGTGCATAATCTACTCACCGTTTATTTTTGTTTTCTAATAAAATGTTTTCCTTACTAAATAATAAATAACTTGTGAAATTCTAAGGAAACATCTAACTTTTATTCTATAACTACTGAATGGAAAACATCCTCGCATCACTCCTGCTTTTCTTTTTCCATTTTTAAAGCTTTCTTAACTTCCTCCAGTGTAATAAGATACGAATCATTTACATTTTGAAACCATTTAGTTTAGTAATCACCATTCAATACCAACTCATCTCCTCCAAACCACTTGGGTGGAGCAGATTCGTTAAAGCAACCGAGTGCTCCCTAGTGGTATCTTGATTACTGGGATGAGAAGTAACGTTGCGAATGCCGGATCTCATCGAGTCTACGTAGATATCATCCAAATCTCAAGAGTGTCGTTATCTCCAGGTTTCAAATTAGGGATATCCAATAAGTTTTCTTTCCTAATGCCCAAAGAGGCCAAAGAAGATAAGCTGTGAGGTTGTGAGGCTCGAGTTTGGGATTCGATTCTCGTTGATACTAATCTTGGGTTTTCCATTTTTTTTTCTAAAAGAATGCAGAGACACGCGAATGCTTGCTCAAAGGATAGAGTACCCTCCATGGACACTGGAGGACGTTTGGACTAGTGTTCTTGGCAGCTCTAGCGACGAGCCTAGAACTGTCAGAGACTTGGGGGTGTCTCTGACCGCAGATTGTAGCCTTATATGGTTCCTTCATGTTATTTG
Organism: Mantis religiosa; assembly: GCA_030765055.1. Taxonomy (NCBI): domain Eukaryota; kingdom Metazoa; phylum Arthropoda; class Insecta; order Mantodea; family Mantidae; genus Mantis; species Mantis religiosa. The sequence goes on along the minus strand of CM060949.1, from coordinate 42,429,877 downwards.
TTCCTCCTATTAGGATAGATGGACTAGATCAAACTAATTCGCGAGGTGATCCCCTTGAGCCTACTACTTGAAGAAAATTAAATATTATCTGGTACTGTTATTACTTCACGTAGGGTAGGGGATCCGTCCCCTTCAGCTGCCATGGTGCGGGCGCTGCGGAACCCTTAGCACTCGTGCTACCTCTGACATTACTAGAGGAACCTCGGGCCGAACTGATGAGCCCCTCCCGTTCGGATTGGGTTGGACTCGAGGGAGTAGTAATTCTCGATACCCGTGGGAGATAGGGTACGTCTCCGGACGGGGTTGAGGGAAGCCATATATTCCCGCGTACTAGCCTGTATAGCTAGTAGAAGGTGTGCTAGATCACAAGGCGGCCCCACCGAGGTTGATCGGTAGCCTTCCCCTTTAGGGTTGGTGCACATAAGTGACGTATCCACTTCCAACCCGTCTTGTGTCCATCGGACCAGATGGGAGGGGTGGGCTTGTAGGTCTCTCGGTCTTGCCCTATGGAAAGACCCACGGAGGTGCCGGGCACCCTTCGGGCACAGCTCGGTAACTCCCTGGTTTTGAGACGGGGTCGGTCTCACATTGTGAGGCTGCCCACATAGATACCCTTGCACTTTATATATCTTCTTATTACTAACAAACTGAGAGCGGCATGTGTTTGTGTCACTAAGTTTGGTGTTAGAATCCATGAATTAATGTTGACTATTCCTGCTACTAGTGTATTAGCAGAATTTGAGTGATTCAAAATACATTTTCAATAAGCAATTTAGCTATAGCTTTTATTTATATACTTGTGTTTGCTTTATGTTATTCAATTGCATACAACTTATATAATATTAATCTGGAATCCCTCGAAATTCGCGTCTAGTACTCCACAGTTCAAGTCTGAAGTAATCGGCAGTACTTCCTCGTATGAATCACTCACGCCATACCACTGGATTTGATACATAAATACACGGCGTTCATTTCTATTCTTTATTTGCCGCCCTCCGATTGAGCAAGAATGACGTAATAGTTGACTGCTGCGTCTATCTTGAAATCATAGTGCCCTCTACGGAGAACAAGCGGTAATGTTTGCGGAACAGTAAGCAAATTACAGCGCTCTGAGTGTGGTTATGCCAGTAACTAATGGAACCGGCCTCACCTTTCACCCCTCTTTACGGTAATCATGATTATCATTCTAGCACATATGTAAAGTAACACGTTTCTACTCAAGTTGGATATGTAGACAAAGCACCGCGTCTTCATGGTTGAATGCTACTTTCACACCAGCATTAAAATTAGTGCGACATATAAATGTATTTTAAACCCCTGCACAGAGAAGTTTATGCAACGCTATCCAGCATTCAGAGAAGTCCCTCGGAGCGTAATGTTGTCAAAAGTGTTCAGGTACCGTCAAATTGACATACTTTTGTTTGTAACATAAACGTCTTACGTTTTATCAGAATATGTTATAAATTTTTTGGCATACTCACGCTTAATTCAAATGTGTTTCTTATTGTTGGTATCCTTATGTCTTTTAAAACGAGTAGGTGAATCAAACATTGAATCAACTGATACAAGATCAGTTACTCGCAATATGAGAAATACTCAGCGCTATAAAGTGTCGGTCCCAATTTAGAAGTGATAAACATAATAAGTAAATATTATAAATATATAATAGAAATAATGTGTTTCTTGCCCGCCTCCGTGGTGTGAGGTAGCGCGTGTATCTCACACTCAAAAGGTCGCGAGCTCGAATCTCGCTAACGATGAGTTACCTGGATAAGGCTTTCTCCAGGGTTTTCCCTTATCCTACAAATACGAATGTTGGGTAACTCTGAGCTCTAGGGACCCTGGACTTATTTGAGTATCATATCATTGGTTTCATTCATTTACTCATTCATTTATTCATTCACTGTTCGATATGACGTGCACTGTTGAAAGGACAAAAAAGAATCTGTTTCTTTACTAAAATGTTTTGAAACAAATACTGTTATTAATTTGATATTCCTTTATTAAATTATATTAAGTTATATATGATCACAGAGAAACACCAAATTTCAAGATATTGTTTAAATTTATCCGTCATTTAGTGTTCACATTAATTAAAACAAACGACAACAGTTATCGTATCTACGCATCAGGCGAAGTTACGCACCTTTGTATCACGCGGGCAGATCAAACTCTCAAATGGTATTGTGACTTTGTGTGTTCGTAGAATTAAAAGTCCAAGTTGCAGAAATTCAAAACGCTCTTTATTTGCTTGGAAATACAGTGGGAACACTTGTAGATTAGAGCAGAACTACGTAACACACATTACAATCTACCAAGGTCGTTGACCGCAAACAAAGAGTTCATTTCCAAACACACCAGTTTGAATTACAACTCTATTTGCAACTGTTTATGACTTTCCTTACAACTGTTTACTCTACTCGCTGGCATGTCATAATTTCTTATATAACATATTGATAATTCGAGACTGTTCCGTAACAATAAAAAAATTGAATGTTCTGTCACTCGACAAAACACGAATCTTCCAGGCGTGAAACCTTATCTGTTCCGGCTAGTCTTTTATCTCCGTGCTATATTTATTTGTTCCGGCATACTCTTTATCTGCGTACTGCCTATCAGTTCCTTTGTGTCCACAAGCCGTGCTATCGCGATCAAGCTCGCCGGTAGAGGGAGGCATCAAAGCAGCTGTCAGTAGATCAAGCATGATTGCAAGCCGCTAGGGGAATCGTATATAAACTCGCTCCATCAGCGATGCTAAAGATGACGTAAAATTTTGCGCGGTAAAACCACAGATAAAAATGAACACCATGTATGTAAATTAATTGTTTTTCACACTAGCCTTGTGTAGGACGCACTATGAAAGGGTAGAGCCAGAATGAAAAATTCAATGCCATAGCCGGGATTTGAACCACGGATCTTCTGGTCTCCGTCCACCCGCTCTAACCATTTGAGCTACTATGGCCAACGTGCCAACATGAATTTAATGTTATGTTGGCACGTTGGCCATAGTAGCTCAAATGGTTAGAGCGGCTGGACGGAAACCAGAAGATCCGTGGTTCAAATCCCGGCTATGGCATTGAATTTTTCATTCTGGCTCTACCCTTTCATACCATGTATGTACTTTACTCCCTTGAGTTAAGTTTAAGGCATTGATTTTTGAAACTAGTTTATGGAGATAATAATTAGATATTGCTGCTATGAAAACTTCACTGGAATAAAGGAAGACATGTTTGATATACGGATTGTATGGGACAATTAGCTTGGTATGGTATAGTGGCTAGCATATCTGGTCCTTACCCAGGAGTCTCGGATTCGATTCCCGGAACCGGAATCTACCGGGTTTAAGGGATAGTAATGCGCTTTCCAAAAACGCACTTGTTCAAACTCCAACCCCTCCCTGCGTTTTCAAATTCACAGTAATAATACTGCATAAGCCACAGAATATTATTCAAAATACACTGTGCGTTTTATATGGTTCCACTACATTCGGTGTAATAAATTACATTTATTTCGTATTATTTAAATTTTACAAAATTATACCAAAGTATTTCGAAATAAAAAGGAGTTCGCAAATTATTATTATTATTATTACAGAATTGAGTATATAATTTTGTCTCAAACATATGATATTGTAATAAACATTGTTTCCATTTTAAAAAATAATACATTTCGAAAATGTTTTTGTTCCAGTTTGGCGCTGGAATACTAATATTTAAACGTATTGAAAACTTGTTGAAATTAAGTAACAAATTTGATATTTAACGGACTTTCCTACTTCACAGCTGTACTGTTCAGTTTTCTAAAAATGTATGTGCACGAATGAATGTGCGTGTACGTTTACTTGTGCGTGTATGTGTATATTTAGTTGGCCCAGTCCAGTGGAATTAGGTCTTCATTTCAGTTAATTCAACACTTCCTCCGCTTACCTAAGTGCGTTGTACAGAAAATGAAATTGGGCGGGAAGCAATTCAAAGCTCCTAGGAGACAACCTCTCTTTCACTGACATCCAACCGTTACCTCGAACGATTCACATAGGAAGTGAAATGGGTTTTAAAAATCCGCTCACCCCCTTTTTAACAATGTAGAGCAATTTTTAAGTCTCTCCAGGGAAAACTGAAAGTAAGTAGCTGGATGGACGTTAAGCATGCAAATAGGAGCTTCAAATCCAATTCTCTTCGCTGGTTTAAATCCACATGAGATTAAATGGGTGATTACTCATGAATACGAAATGGAAAATGTCGGGAAACAGAGTTAATCTCTCTGTGTGACTGTTCTCTTATCCTGGCAACAGAGAGGTTGTTAACACGTCCTTGGAGACACATGAAACATAAAATCAATCCGATTGTTATGCTTTACAGCTATCAATACGTGAATGTTTTTATAAAGGTGAATTACTATAGCCCTGCAGTAGTTTTTCCTCTAAGATATGTATATTTTGTAATGCTGTGCTGTAATGAAATGAAAATACGCCGCAGAAAATTACTCACACCGTCACCACTGGCAAAGAATACCAAGGTTTAAGGTTCTTTTCTAGTCCATAAGCAGTCCTAGAGCAAGCAACACGTGTATTTTCATTACAATGCATCCTAAAAGGACTAAAAAAAATTCGTCAGTGCACTAGATTGTATTATTTATCAAATACTAAAGATAGTGGACTATCATATTACTTTTAAGGCCGCTTCAAACACACAGCTTCTGTTCATTAGCATGGTCATGCAGTCATTGATATTCCTTCATTGTTTACTGGAGCGACACAACTCGCTGATTTTACGTAATTTTGTTCAGTTTTTTAAATTTAAAAAGATTGTAGAAGTTGATCCACATTTTAAATCATTTCGATTTTATTCTTTTTTCCAAAACATTGGTTTTGCTATTAGTTGATCCATAATTTTTGGTAAATTATGTCACCGATCCCTAGAAGCGCTGCGTATAATTCTTACTGGGCCCTATGGGACTAGCTGAAGACCAAAGAGGGCGTGCTGTTCCGGGTATGGGATTTTGTTGTTGTTGTAATTTACGTCCTCCAACGTTAAGTCATATCAGACGGTGAATGAATGACTTGAAATGATGCTCAAATAAATCCATGGAGCTTAGAGTTACCTGACAGTCGTCTTGAAGGACAAGGGAAAACCCCGGAAAAAGCCGTATCCAGGTAACTCACTCTGACCGAGATTCGAACTCGGGGCCTCTTGAACGTGAGGTAGACATGCTACCATCTACGCTACCGAGGCGGGCCTGGGTATGGGAATCACCCGATGGGAAGCCGCAAATAAAGCAGTTGGTACTTCCCCGGAGTAAGGTCCCGGAAGTCTTGGAGGAAGTGCACCCGTGTACTTCAGGCGAACACCTAGGAGCAAACCGAAGATTGACAAACTCCGACAGCGCTACCATTGGCTGAGTCTCCAAGCAGACGCTGAGAGAAGGTGCCGAAGATGTTACGTGTGCGCGGCGAGTCACGGCCCCCAGACTTGAAGCCGGGGTCGTATGCAGCAGTACAACGTCGGAGCGCCCTTCGGATGCATCGCTGTCGATATAACTGGACCATTCCCAGTGTCCGACCGAGGCAATAAGTACCCGATAGTGGCCGTGGACTACTTCACAAAGTGGACGGAGGTGTATGTCATCCCGAACCAGGATGCAAAGACAATTGAAGGCTGCCTCGTGGAGCAACTGCTCTGCCGTCTTGGAGTCCCGTTAGAGCTCCAAAGCAACCAGGGCACCAATTTTGAGTCCCACCTGATGAAGGAGGCACTGGAAAGTCTTGGGGTGAACAAGACACGCATCAGACCTTTACATCCGCTGTCGGACGGCATGGTCGAGAGACACATCAAGACCCTAGAAGAACATCTGAGGAAGGTCACAGCCAGCCCTCAGTGAGACTGGGACGTCAAAGTGCCACTGTTTCTGCTGGCCTACCGCTCGTCAACACACGACACCACTGGGATGACGCCAGCAAACTTAATGTGCGGCCGAAGTCTTTCCAGTGCCTCCTTCATCAGGTGGGACTCAAATTGGTGCCCTGGTCGCTGTGGAGCTCTAACAGGACTCCAAGACGGCAGAACAGTTGCTCCACGAGGCATTCTTCAATTGTGTTGCCAGATTATGATTTCTAATTTACATTTAAATTACTATTTTTTCTCCGTGGTTTGCTAAATTATAATTGTTCTATCTAATTTCCAGAACTGGCCAATATTCATTTACAACTTTTTACTTCTGAACGTCCTGAGTTCTAGGTATTCTTAAACTATTCCTTTTCGTTTTGATTCTGCCAAAATGTCTAATTGTCTTAACTATAGACTAAGCTGAATTTCAGTCATAAAAATTAACATACTTCAACCTAACTCCGAATTAGTGACAACATTTGATGTAACAATGATCGAATGATACATTAGAATCATTCAGGGATATTTTATGATTATTGGTGGGATGTTTTGTAAGCATATGTTGGCATAACTTCTAAGTTAACTGTCATCTGCTGTAATAGTCATTTATTGTGTGTATTTAATAAGTGCTCACGCAAGTTCATTACACATTTCAAACGTTTATCTTTAGAATTGTTGGCTTTATTTTGTCAATGAACTTATTCTGTATTATACTAAAGCATTTACAGTTCTGTGCATGCAGTGAAAGACTACAGCACTTTTGAGAGTTAGTGTTAAAGGAAATTTGAAGTTATGGGGAGCAAAAGTGACTTAAAACCTAGAAAAACTGGTATTACAATGGCACTAATAGCAGAAGGGCGGTATACACAACGTGAAATAGCACAAAGACACGAAATATCATAAAAGTCTGTAAGCATAACTAAAAAATGGATGAAAACAATAAGATATATCAGGCACAGCGAAGCGGGGAATGCGGTAGAAAAATCAAGTTAAGTCCTAGAAGTGTAAGAAAAGTTATGGCTGAAGCACGCAGAAGCCGAAAAGCCACTAGTAGAGACTTGAGAAGTACTTTAGTAGCTAGAGGCTTAGAAGTATCAGCAAGAACTATTAGGAGAACCCTGTTTGATGCCGGTTTGAAGGCTCGAAGACCCAGAAGAAAATCAAAGCTCACACCAGATAAACCAATAAAGAGGCTCAAATGGGCAAAGGGCCTTTAATCATTGGTCTTCTGATGACTGGAAAAAGGTAATTAAATTGCCTCACTGTGTTATCATTTCTCACAAAGATAGTTTAATTTAATAACCTGATTCAGTTATGGATAACCTTAATAGAATATACAAATGTATTATTTGGGATAACTTATTGAGTATATTGTTGACCAATAGATGCCATTTATATGGACTTCTCTATCCAGGTGTGCTTTAGTGATGAATCCATATTTGAAGTTACTGACGAACGTAGACGCATGTAAGGAGGACACCTGAACAAGAGTTTCATCCTCAATGTGTACAACCAGTGCGAAACACCCTACAAAGTTGATGGTGTGGAGCGTTATGTCTGTCCATCGTAATGGAAGATTGTATATTGTTGAGGGTATCATGAAGCAAGATGAGGACCTAGGAGTCCTTCAAACTCGACTACTACACAAGATAAGGGATTGCTTTGGAAATTATTCATGTATCTTTGTGCATGATGGAGCACCGTGTCAAAAGCCAAGAAAATAGCACAATATTTACGTGATTTAGATCTTTCAGTGTTTCCATGGCCAGGAAATAGTCCTGATATGAAACCGATGGAAAATTTATGGTCCACTATGAAGAAGAAAATCAGGAAAATGCACAATAAAACTAAACCCCAATATATTGAGACACTTCTAAAGATCTGGCGTCATGATGGGACATTACAAATAAGTGTAAAACATTGGTTGAGGGTACGCCTAAGCGAATAAAAGTTTTAATTTCCAACAAAGGAATATATACCAAGTATTGACTCAAGTTTCTCTGTCATATATAAGTATCTGAGAGCTCTTTATTAATGTTAAGTAAATAAAAAGGGTTCTCAGAGCTTTAGTCTAATAACACTGGGCAATAAAAGAAATAATTTTTAAATTTTTCAAGCATTTCATGAGGCAATTCCTACTAATTTTGGGTTGAGAAAAACAAATACGACAATGAAAAAATTTTATTAGCCCTATTTTCTAAGATATACACAAGGTGGAAGTATTACATATTAACGGATTGAGAGAAAAGGATACATTTTAATTACATATATGCTAACAACAATGAAAGTGCATTTCATTTTTTAAACTGGTAATTACTTCATAAGATTTCTAAACTGCTGGAAAAAATACTTCGCAGATAATCGTGTCTGAAGTGGCCTATTGACTTCGTCGTCTTTAAGCCTGCCTCTTGTGATGGAGTTCCGCAGAATCCCTATACAAAGACCAACAGTAATCTACAAGCATATTCATAATAAATTCAGAAATAAATTAATCATGCATGTATGTGATTGTAATGCAAAATCAACTTGGTGGTTCAGTAAAAGACCAGATGAAAGAGGGGAGAAACTGGAAGAACATATCTCGGAATTAAATTTATATGTAATAAATAAAGATGGTAATCCACCAACTTTTCAAAATAGAGCAGGTGCTGAAGAAAATATAGATATTACTTTAGCGTCAGCAACAGCGGAGAAGAAGATTAGAAATTGGTGGGTCACACAGGGTCAGACCACAAGTGATCATAATTTGATTTATTTTGATTATATATTGAATGGGGAAGTAATTCAAGAAGAACATGAAATAGAATTACGTTATAATTATAAAAGAGCAAATTGGGATAAGATGAAGCAAGTATTTAAGGATTTAAATTTACAGTATACGGGAATATCAGTGGATTTGGATGCAATAAATTTAACACAAGCAATAAAAGTAGCAGTATCAAAATCCGTTCCAAAGATAACAATTTCTAATAATAAGGATAAAATAAAATGAACAGATAGATTGCAGAAGCTGAGATCTTTAGCAAGGAAATTAAGAAGAATATATCAAAAATCAAACATACATACGGAAAGAGAAGAGAACTTAAAGAATTATAGGGAGGCCAAACAAAAGTATAAAAAATTACTAGAAGACACCAGAAAACAACATTGGGAACAGTTCGTTGAAAATAATTTAAAACAAGATGTCTGGGGACAACCGTATAAAATTATTATGGATAAAATTAAGAAGCCAGAAATCTTAACCACATTAGATAAGGGTAATGGAGAGATGACAGAAAGCGGGAAAGAATCGGTGGAATTGTTATTACATACGTTATTGCCAGATGATAAAGAGGAAGAAGATGATGATATTCATGTTGAAAAAAGAAACCAGATGATGTTGCAGTATACAGGAAATCCTGTTTATCCCTTTGATATTACAGAAAAAAAAATTAATTCTGCAGAAGTTAAAAAAGAAGAAGGCACCTGGTCCAGATGGTATTATTAATGAAGTCTTGTATAATCTACGAGAAGAAATTGTCTTGTTTTTGTGTTTCTTGTTTAATGACTGTTTGTCAAGAGGGAGATTTCCAAACTTGTGGAAGGAGGCAAAGGTTGTAATTTTGTGCAAAGGAGCAGATTAGGACAGAACGCAACCAAAATCTTTCAGACCAGTATGTTTATTAAATGCTATTGGCAAGATCTTTGAACAGTTAATATATAAAAGAATAATGGAAAATAGGTTGATGCTGGGTATGATTAATAAACAATTTGGTTTCAGAAAGGGATATTCAACTGAGGATGCAATATTAAAAATTCAAGAAACAGTGTCAAAAAGCCAAAAGAATTATGTAATTGGATTATTTGTGGACATATCGGGCGCTTTTGATAATTTATGGTGGCCGTATTTTTTCGGCATTTTAAAAGACAAGAAATAGTCAAGTACTATTTATAATTTATTAAAGGATTATTGTTCCAATAGAGAAGTATTCATTGGTGGATCAAATTTTGAAACTAGGAAGAAGATAACCAAGGGTTGCCCTCAGGGTTCTATCTTGGGGCCCCTTTTTTGGGATATTCTATCAGAAGATTTATTAGAACTACTGGAAAGAGATCATAAGGTTTTGGATGTAATAGCGTATGCTGATGACATAGTCATAATGATGGATGGACAGAGCAGACTAGAGCTAGAAAATAAAGCAAGAGAAGTTACAAATACATTATCAAATTGGTGTTTCAGAACAAAACTAAAAATTGCACCAAACAAGTCAAATTATGTGCTTTTTAAGGGAAATTTAAAGCGGGATCCTACAGTGAAGATAAATAATCAGAACATTAAACGGGAAAAAGAGATGAGATATTTGGGTATCATGATAGATGAAAAATTTCATTTCAGAAAACACACGGAGTATATTAGGCAGAAAACAGAGAAAATAATGCTAAAGCTAGCAAGAATAACCAATTTAAATTTTGTACTTCCATTGCGTAACATACAGATATATCATAACACAATTTTTGCTTCAATTATGACGTATGCGGCAGCAGTTTGGGCAGAAAGGATGGATGATGTGCAAATAAGAAGACTGTTGAGAAGAACGCAAAGAAAAGTATTATTACGTCTGACAGGAGCTGTAAAAACAACACCAACTATGGCATTGCTAGTAACAACGGCCATTTGGCCGATTGATTTATTAATAAGATTGAAGGGCGCAAAATTTTGGGCGAAAAAAGGAAACTTAGAAAAAGTTTATAATATAACTGGTGTCAGAACAAACAAATCTTGGGTGATTAAAAATAGTTTAAAAGATAAATGGCAAAATGAATGGACAGAAAGTCTAGAAGGTAGAAGAGTGTTTGACATTTTTCAGAACGTCAAAGAGAGATTAAAATTGAATTTTATTCAACCAACAAAGGGATTTATACATTATATAACAGGACACGGACCTTATAAGACCTATTGGAAGAAAATCAATAAAATTGAAAATGATATATGTGAATTATGCAACAAACAAGATAATCCTGAACATGTAGTATTTGAATGTGGAAGATATGCAATTCACCAACAAGAAGAGAGGCATGCGCTAGCAGGATATATCGTATATGACATAATTCGAGATCAACAATTGGTAAATAAATTACAAGTTTTGACTAACTTTGTAAGTAAGAAAGCATGGGAGGTAAAAATATTCAAAGGAGAAAGAGATGATAATAGGCGAAGAATAGTACAAGATCCAAGAAGGAGTTCTAGAATACAAAATAGGATAAGACGGGAAGAATTATTGAATAATCTAACAATGGAGTTGACTGCATGGGCGGCGGAGGGAGAGAGTGATGGCAGAGGCCATGGTGAACTACAGAATTAATAGATTTAGATGTAGATTTAGGAAATAAGGATTTTGTAATTTTTATAGTTGTTTTCTTTTGTTTTTTGCTTTTTTTGTGTTTATTTCTGTTATTTTATTTCATTTTATTTTTGTAGAGTAGTTTTCTGAGAGATTTGTATAATTATAACATTTGTAAGGACTTTATGGTAAAATAAAGAGAAAATTTGGATATATGCCCCGGTATAGTTGTCTAGGTGCCGGGGTAGAATATTCAGATTTTATTTATTTATTTATTTATTTATTTATTTATTTATTTATTTATTTATTTATTTATTTATTTATTTATTTATTTATTTATTTATTTATTTATTTATTTATTTATTTATTTATTTATTTATTTATTTATTTATTTATTTATTTATTTATTTATTTATTTATTTATTTATTTATTTATTTATTTATTTATTTATTTATTTATTTATTTATTTATTTATTTATTTATTTATTTATTTATTTATTTATTTATTTATTTATTTATTTATTTATTTATTTATTTATTTATTTATTTATTTATTTATTTATTTATTTATTTATTTATTTATTTATTTATTTATTTATTTATTTATTTATTTATTTATTTATTTATTTATTTATTTATTTATTTATTTATTTATTTATTTATTTATTTATTTATTTATTTATTTATTTATTTATTTATTTATTTATTTATTTATTTATTTATTTATTTATTTATTTATTTATTTATTTATTTATTTATTTATTTATTTATTTATTTATTTATTTATTTATTTATTTATTTATTTATTTATTTATTTATTTATTTATTTATTTATTTATTTATTTATTTATTTATTTATTTATTTATTTATTTATTTATTTATTTATTTATTTATTTATTTATTTATTTATTTATTTATTTATTTATTTATTTATTTATTTATTTATTTATTTATTTATTTATTTATTTATTTATTTATTTATTTATTTATTTATTTATTTATTTACTTACTTACTTACTTACTTACTTACTTACTTACTTACTTACTTACTTACTTACTTACTTACTTACTTACTTACTTACTTACTTACTTACTTACTTACTTACTTACTTACTTACTTACTTACTTACTTACTTACTTACTTACTTACTTACTTACTTACTTACTTACTTACTTACTTACTTACTTACTTACTTACTTACTTACTTACTTACTTACTTACTTACTTACTTACTTACTTACTTACTTACTTACTTACTTACTTACTTACTTACTTACTTACTTACTTACTTACTTACTTACTTACTTACTTACTTACTTACTTACTTACTTACTTACTTACTTACTTACTTACTTACTTACTTACTTACTTACTTACTTACTTACTTACTTACTTACTTACTTACTTACTTACTTACTTACTTACTTACTTACTTACTTACTTACTTACTTACTTACTTACTTACTTACTTACTTACTTACTTACTTACTTACTTACTTACTTACTTACTTACTTACTTACTTACTTACTTACTTACTTACTTACTTACTTACTTACTTACTTACTTACTTACTTACTTACTTACTTACTTACTTACTTACTTACTTACTTACTTACTTACTTACTTACTTACTTACTTACTTACTTACTTACTTACTTACTTACTTACTTACTTACTTACTTACTTACTTACTTACTTACTTACTTACTTACTTACTTACTTACTTACTTACTTACTTACTTACTTACTTACTTACTTACTTACTTACTTACTTACTTACTTACTTACTTACTTACTTACTTACTTACTTACTTACTTACTTACTTACTTACTTACTTACTTACTTACTTACTTACTTACTTACTTACTTACTTACTTACTTACTTACTTACTTACTTACTTACTTACTTACTTACTTACTTACTTACTTACTTACTTACTTACTTACTTACTTACTTACTTACTTACTTACTTACTTACTTACTTACTTACTTACTTACTTACTTACTTACTTACTTACTTACTTACTTACTTACTTACTTACTTACTTACTTACTTACTTACTTACTTACTTACTTACTTACTTACTTACTTACTTACTTACTTACTTACTTACTTACTTACTTACTTACTTACTTACTTACTTACTTACTTACTTACTTACTTACTTACTTACTTACTTACTTACTTACTTACTTACTTACTTACTTACTTACTTACTTACTTACTTACTTACTTACTTACTTACTTACTTACTTACTTACTTACTTACTTACTTACTTACTTACTTACTTACTTACTTACTTACTTACTTACTTACTTACTTACTTACTTACTTACTTACTTACTTACTTACTTACTTACTTACTTACTTACTTACTTACTTACTTACTTACTTACTTACTTACTTACTTACTTACTTACTTACTTACTTACTTACTTACTTACTTACTTACTTACTTACTTACTTACTTACTTACTTACTTACTTACTTACTTACTTACTTACTTACTTACTTACTTACTTACTTACTTACTTACTTACTTACTTACTTACTTACTTACTTACTTACTTACTTACTTACTTACTTACTTACTTACTTACTTACTTACTTACTTACTTACTTACTTACTTACTTACTTACTTACTTATTTATTTATTTATTTATTTATTTATTTATTTATTTATTTATTTATTTATTTATTTATTTATTTATTTATTTATTTATTTATTTATTACTTCATTCCAAGGGCCCTGATATCCATGTTCCATAACAGAAATGTCCTGATGGAATCTCTCTCCATGTTCATCACTAACAGCTCCACAACTAGGAGGGAAAAAGTCTAGGTGGGAGTGAAGAAAATGGATCTTAAGGGACACGTTGCATCCAAGGTTACGGTATTTTTGTAGGAGCACTGTCATCATATACTTGTAGTTGTCATCTCTTTTGCTGCCTAAAAATTCATGAATAACGCCCTAAAAGGCTTCCCAAGCTCCCTTTCCTTTCCCCTCCAAAACTGGGTCAAATGCAGCATCCTTTACAAGTTCTCTTATTTATGGTCCGACAAAAATGCCTTCCTTGAGTTTTGCAACTCTTCATTTCCAAAATTTCTCTCTGATTGTGATTTATTATTTGACAGGTGTGCCATCTCACAAAAAAATTCCCCCAAATTTAAAATCTTCGCTCTAAAAATTAAATGCCTCTTTATCCTCAAGACAAGAGCTAATCTATCATTTTATGGTGATTTTTAATTCAACAGATGGAAATAAATATAAATTCACTATTTTTAAGCCCGAAACATTTTCATTGTTGCCCAGTGTAATTTAGCCACCTCTGTAATTGCGTCTCCTTAATATGGAACTGGCTGCTTGTTGACCTCTTCTCATAAAAATAGTTACTAATTCTTCTCAAATTATATATTCATTTCAACACATGGGGATCAGTTGTTGCAAATATTGATCAATATCTCTATCACTTCTTTATAAAATTATGAATCGTACCATTCAATCACTATAAAGATACACTGCAGAATCTAAAGCCAGCGTTCACCATCTATACAGCGTTTAGATTTGCTGCAGCGAAACTTATTAGGAACGAAAAACTGAAATTAATATTTTTTCTGTGAATTTTACATTACGGAGAAATGTTTTAAAGGCACATTTTCCTCAGAGATTTCATATTTTCCTCTTAAACGTCTGTTAACATAAAGCTAAATGTGAAGTAGAGTTTAATGGTTGCATGTTTATGAGTTCTGAAGGCTGTCTGTATGGCGATGCCTTTGAGATAACGCCACCAGCGTTTAAAGCGTGGGAGGTTTTGGCACAGTGAACAGAGAAGCTTCCAGCCAACTGCATACTTATGTCTCAAGTGCAATAGCATGTCATAGATTACATTGTGGCTCTGGCAGAAATCAAATATTTAACAAAAATATACGCAAGCTGTGAAATAGAGCATAATTTTTCCTTATGACTGTCTGCTTGTTTTTCCGAACACTGCATGTATGAACACCACATGAAAAGTTTACTGAAATTCAGTGTTTTCCGAAAGGTTAAGGTGGTAGAATTTAACTTACAAAAATAAAACAGATGAAAGGAACACTTCAGTCGATAAAATTATTTATGTTCTTTGAGGTGTTGAGCTTTGGATGCGTTTATAAACTAATAAATTATTATTTTATTGAAAGCGTCGGTACTATTGATGGCTTGCTCTCGTATGCTAAATTGGAACTTCTGCAAGCCAAAGGCTATTTCAGCTGCTAAGGTTCCTTCTATTTGATAATGGTCTCTAAAGCATGCTACTTGCGTTGCATATTGCCCGCCTCGGTAGCGTGGTGATAGTGTCTGCCTGACGTTCAAGAGGTCCCGAGTTCTAATCTCGGTCAGGGTGAGTTACCTGGATAAGGTTCTTTCTGGGGTTTTCCATTATCCTGAAAGACGAATGTCGGGTAACTCTAAGCTCTATGGACCCAGGGCTCATTTGAGCATCATTTCACCCATTCCAGTCATCGTCCGATATGACTTAACGTTGGAGTACGTAAATTACAAAAAAAAAAAAAAAAAAAAAAAAAAAAAAATTAAGCTTGAGCTGCATATTTTATTTTTCAGATAAGCCTACCGCTACAGCCTGCATCCCGTTTACCGGCAATCTATCTGGCGGAATCAGCAGAATTCTCGCCAAATACAACATCAGGACCATCTACAAGCCACCTCCAAAGATAAAATATCTGTTGAGACCAGTGAAAGACAAACTGGACTTCTAAGTTCCGGAAGTGTACCGCTACCCGAACTTCTCCTAGGAGACTACGACCACGACCACGCCACTGAAGATGTCCACCACAGTAGTGGACGAAACGTCTGGAAAATCCAACTCCAGCATACCACGGTATAACAGCCCGGAAATAACTCTTAGTTATATTGACTCCGGCCGTGAGAGCCTACGCTCTCTTATGAAATTTACCACAGTTGCTCATCGAGTTTTGAACATATTTGGATCCTTTTATTTAACAAAATAAAAAAATAATAAAATCTGTATATCTAATATCCCGGTTTCTGGAATCTATACCAGACTTTATTATAGCAAACTTCATTTTTAACTTTATTAACTTCTAAATGAGATTTCGCAAAACAATTTACAAATTTTACAGATATAATCTACTTTCTACCTTAATTAACTAACTAAACCTACAGATTACTGGATTCCAAATCTATTAATCTAATCAATCTAAATCAGTCTTTCTTCTACTTTAGTTCTACGCTAACAACATAAATCAAATCTACATTTCTACTACAGCTTTAATTCTTATAACAAGCTACGAAAGACTTTTTCCTACAATTTTAAAATTTCCTCTTCTGCAACTGGTATCCATCTCCTATAGGGACTGGCATCAGTAGATGGAGCTGGTTCGTCAACTCCAGATATAGGGGTTGCCATCTCTCCGCTTCTGCATAATCAGTTACATCTGTCCACTATCCTTACATATCTTCTCTCTCCTGGTATTCTCTTTCTGTCTATGGTCTTTCAAGAGTCTTTCATTTACTTCAAGAGTTACGAGAGCCAAGAGCTCGTTATAGTCACCCGGTTTTTCCCGGGCTGTGTGAAGTCGTCACGGTACCTATCCGTTTTGCGTATTTACCCGTGCAACATACAAGATGTAGTCGTTTTGCGCAAGCTTTTCTATCCGTCTTAGTACTGATGACGGTGGCGTTTGGCCTCTGCATGTACTTCTGGCGCCAGGGTGTGAACTCAAATTGTGGGTGCCCATGCCGGATTGCCTCCTCACTTAGAGCGGCCACTTGCAGGTCCGGCAACGGAGGCGAAGTTAGACGCGAGAGGCCCAATGAGATTAGGTTACAGAATTTGTGGGCGTGGTCAGGTATGTACTGCATGTTTTCTGGCAGGGCCGCTCGGTCACCCATCCAGCCATGACCAGGCCCAATGCGGCTTAATCTGGGGAAATTTGGTATGCAGGAAACAGCAGACGTTAGCTACCAAGGATATCCTTGGGCAGAGGTAGCTGTCTCATCTCCGTCGAAGCCGATGGTCATACAGCTTAAGGGGTTTATCCATATAATTGGGGTACGGGATGACATTGGCATACAACGTGCGTGTTCGTTTACGCACAACGTCCTCAACGGAAGGTATGCCAGACTGAATGTGTAGGATATGTGAAGTAAACCCGTGGACGGTATCGTAAGTCTTCTTTAGTGCCTAGCTGTCATCTGGACGGTCTGTAATCTGCCAGTGGTGGAACAAGCCACCGAGGTGTAGTTTAGGGTTTTTCTCTGAAAAAAAAAATATATACATATATATTTTTGACACATTGCATTTTTATATGCCTAGGTATTTTTACTTCTATTAACTGGACTTATTCTTAATATTGTATATAATCACAAATCAGCTTCCCTAGAAGTTAACTTTATTATTACCGCAGCGCAAATTGATCTCAAATTTTTAATAATAAAACATCTTAGATGTTATCACTGCAAAACTTTCGTGAAATCTATATTTGATTTTAAATGTTTATTTTATAGATATGTTAATGAAAATTTGTTTTAAAATGACCTCGCTTATATCTATACATACCTTTCTGTGACATGCACGAGTAATACAAGCATGCCATCTTCTTTAGCTTGAATTCCATATACTAATACAATTCTATCCTAAATACCTTCATAACTGGAGATTACTAGGTGCAGCATCTTACATAAATAATAATAATCCCTAGCACCTAGGGTGATTGCCGTACTGAAGAGTACCCTTATCTCCTGCCGTTGCATCATTCAACCACAGCCAAGACCACTATGTAGTGTAGGATTAGGGTGCGCGCTTCACTGCACCGAATCTTCCAAGTAAGGTGACTACTTGACCTTTAGGGACGCTGATTTTCCATTAGGATGGCCAGTAATTTGACGACATGAGGCTCAATTCACTCCGAACCAGACCTCCCAGCAGGGAGAATTCATCACGTGCTACCGGGGATGAAACATGGCTCCTCTGCACCAGCAGCATCTTATATAAGTTCAAAATTGTAATTTAAACTTTTCGGTTAAAATGTAAGTACTGATAAATGTTGAGTTTGTGCACCTGAAGACGTAGAAAAAGTGCAGGAGCTGTCTATCGTCACACTGAAAATATGTGCAGAGCTGTGTAGCGTGTGCACATGCAAGCCCGGCAAGTAGAGTGTGTCTGCAGTCTCCTATAATGTACGCATACCTCCACCGTCCCAACAGTTTCATACACAAACGCGAAAGTCGAAGTACATAGGATCCAATAAGTACAAAGTTTCACATAAGAAGGTGAAAGCGAGAAGCACACAAAGAACTATGCAATTCAACTATTACTTTAATTATTATATATGTTTATTTCTTGAAAGAAGTTGTGCGACGCAAACCTAGCGACAAAAATGGATACGCCTCAAGAGCACAAGAATGAGACGTTTTGAAAAGGAATAGCTCTTATTACTCATAATTGTTGACTCTTGTTCATCATAGTATTTTAGTGGAAAGAAAAATAAAATGCCCTCTCACATTGCTAACAGAAGTGAAAGATAAGCTACAGGTTGTCCGCGTTGTTGAATTGAGTTTTTGGAAGTCGAACGGAAGTACCGATTAAGCAGAGGAACAAATAACTAACAATAAGAGGCCAAACCAGTCATAGCTATAATAAAAATAGCTTGTTACATGTGTGACGAGTGAGAAAAACATTTGGAAGTATCTGAAATAAGGATTAAATTTCCGAAATGGACAAAGTAGGATATGTGTGCTTTAAAAGGATAGGGTAAAGAAAACACAACAGTGAAACTTATCTAATAGGAGAAAAATAGACTAAAGTAGCTTGTTGAACATTCTTAAAAATTGTTTAAAAATTTCGGAAGAAGAAGATACAATGTGAAAATTGTAATACACAATTTATGAACTGTATAAATTGAAAATAAGATACAAATGGATTTAAACCATTTGTATTAGGCATCTGTTATTCAATCAGCTCATTCTCTTAATTGGAATATATCACCAAAATGAGAGATAGGAACGCAACTACACCAGATGTATGGATTGTTTTGCAAAGAACTACTAGGGCTGTCAAAGTCAGCACCAAGAGAAGTGAATTACTAGGGTTGAGAAATACAAAAAGGAGGGGAATAATAATAGAGAGAGTACTGAAATTCTGGTATAAGTGTATTAAAGGAGAGAAAGGGGAATTAATGAATCTGGTTGGAATAGGAAAGTATAATATCGAAGATAGGCATGGGAGATTTATGGAGAGCAAAGGAGTCAAATCATAGCGGTTTTTGGAAGGAAGCGAGAATCAGGGTACAAGACATAGATAGGCAGGAGATTTGGGAAAGTACAGAAGAAAACAAATCTTTGAAATTGTATAAGTAATTAAGAGAGAATGGGGTATGGATATATATCAATGTGAAAAAACGGGAAGAGAAGGCATATTATGGACGAAAGTAGGAATAATACACCTAAAAGGGTTGAGGAGTAATGAGGTAGGTATATGTGAATTTTGTGGAGATGAAGAGAGTACTGTTCACTACCTGGTGGAATGTAAGGAGTTAACAAATTGCAGGAGAAAAATATGGGATAAGAAAAGGTACAGTGCGAGCAAAGAGGTGGTGGCGTTACGCATGTTAAAGGGGACGGGTGAAAAGAAAAATAGATATATAGGAGAATTCCTGTATAAGTTAAGAGAAAAGTGTAATAGGGTAAAAGAAGCGAAGGTCAAGAAGAAATGTCACCAAGCTGCTCGGGAAAACTAAAGACTTATGGCCAGGGGACCTGAGTCAGAGTAAATCTTAGGATCCGCAATGTCAGTTTCATACTGAATATATCACTAAATTGCATTATTTACAGTATTGTCACCCAATTATCGGGAAGCACAACAAACGAAAGCTGAGAAGGGACCAGAGGCCACGCCACACCCACTCATTTGTCTCCTGTCACTAACTGAAGGAATGATTAGGAGAGGGATTGCGGGCCACTGAGCCGTCTCTTTACCCTCCCCCTAGGTTCTCAAACGTGCGGGTTGTTTCGTCTAATCTGGAAACTTCTAGATGGCCAGCTGACTCTATCTAAGCAACACATCGGGCTGGAGGAAAGTTAGTCAGTGCTTGACGAGCTAGTGTGAACGGACGAGAAGACTGCGTGCGTCGGAGGAGTTTACGTAATCGCGAGTGCAAGTGGAACTTTAACGGACGAACTGGTGAATCGTAATTGTGTGCATTACGTAATTCTGTGTAATTGGCAAGTGTCTAACTGTAAGTCGGTGGAAATAAAGAACATTTTTGACTGGTGAAATTGGACTTTTCATTTCACGAACCCGCAAAGTCACATTGGTGTCAGGAAGCGGGAAGATAACATCACCGAACATTACAACCATGGACGCGGCATTGGAAATTTTTTTGGAGAAGATGATGGAAATGAAGGCTGAATTAACAGAGAAGACGGAAGCGGCAAATAACAACCTGGCCGCGGAACTGAAACAAATGAAGACGACCAACGACAACGTCACCGAGAAGATGGAAGAACTGAAGGCCGAAATAACAGCGAAGACGGAAGAAATGAAGCCCGAATTAACAGCGAAGACGGAAACGGCAAACAACAACTTGGCCACGACAATGACCGCAAAGATGATTGAACTGACCGCGGAAATGAAGGTGGCGAACGATGCTCTCGCCACCAAATTTGAAGAACAGTTGGCCGGCGTGAGGGATGATGTGACGGAGCTGGGCAAGCGGATGGGCCAAGTGGACGAGCGTGTAGAGGACCCGGCGAACCACTTCAATGACCTAGAGGAAAAGGCCGACAGTAACGCCAAGTCCCTGAACGCCACGGCGGAAGACGTCGAAAACTTTGCTAACCGCGTTAACAACCTGGAAGGAAAGGCCGACAGCAGCGTCAAGTCCCTGAGCGCCATGGTGGAGGACATCGTCGGCAGGAGGTTGAAGGATCTGAAGACCGACGCACCGGGACGCGACACAACATCGGCGCACGTCAAACCTCCGAAATATGACGGCGCGTCAACATTTGAGGTCTTCCGCCGCCAGTTCGACACAGTGGCCAAGCACAACAGATGGTTATCGGAGGAGGAGGCCATGCAGTTAATAGCCAGCCTCCAGGGACGGGCCGCGGAAGTCCTAAACGCGGTGCAGACAACGGTGGCGCCCAAGAACATCTGGGAGGCCCTGGAGAATCGTTTCGGGAACCACCGCTTAGCCGCAGCATACCGCAGCCAGCTAAAGGCAAGGTCACAGCAGCCGAGGGAGACGCTGCAGGAGTTCGCCATGGCGATTGAGCAGCTGGCTAGGCTAGCAAGGCCTTGGTTGACCTGCCACTGGAGTTCGTATCCCAGGAAGCCGCTTACAACTTTGTCGACGGGGTACGGGACACGGAGATTCGTCAGCGCCTAATGCTCGGCGATTATAAAACCATCCACGAGGCGCTGACAGCGGCATTAAGGATGGAGGCGGCCAAGGTATCCCTACGTCGAGAACGAGGAATGTCCGCTACGCCGGAGACAGAAGACCAGCTGATGGACGCCGGCGAACACCTAGTGGCCTGTGTTGGGGGTGTGGACAGCCCGGACACCTGCAGAGAGACTGCCCACACCAGGAAGAGCAGCCGGAAAACGAGTAAAGGCCGTCGTGGAGAGGGGCACGTCGGCGCCATCACCACCATCCCCTCGAGTGACACTGCGCGCCGTCAGCCGGCGTATGGATGACAGCCTCATCGCCGACGGTTGGGTAAGAAGAAAACCGTGCCGCGTGCTGGTGGACACCGGGGCGGCCGTGACCACCATCAGACCTGACGTGGCGAAGGGTTTGCCGGCAAGGAAGCCGAGCCGACCATACCAGCTTGTCACGGCATCGGGCGACACCTTGCCTGTGGAGAAGGAGGCCCTGCTGGAGCTGACATTGGGACGGAGTGCCGTGCGTCTGTGGGTGTTCGTCTCGAAGGTGGCCTAGGAGGTGATTCTGGGACTGGATGCCCTCAGGAGCCACGATGCGACGGTCGACGTCGGAAAGAAGGTCCTGCGGCTCAACGGAGAAGAGGTTATACTCCGTCAACCAGAAGAGCGCCTTGGAATTTGCAGGGTCGTCTTGGACGAAGACGTGGTTGTTCACGCGAGGAGCGAGGTGATGGTGACGGCGCGACCAGAAGGCCTCGGTTGGGTCCCGAGGCTGCAGGAGTACGACTGCACCTCGGAACATCGTAGAGGGAAGAGCCACGGTAACGCAGACGCTATCTCCCGAAGACCCTGTCCAGAAGAGTGCGGCCAGTGTACAAGAGTGGAGGAGAAGGAGCGTGCGGCAGCAGTCCGAGTAGTCACGTCAGTGCCTGCGGATGGCTGGGATAGTGCAGGCCTGAGGAGGGGGCAGCTGGCGGACGCAGACTTGGGGCCACTCTTAAGGGAAGTGGAGACAGGGATGAGACCAACCTGGGAGGACATCGCACCGAGGAGCGCCATCTACAAGTCGTACCTGGCCCAAATGGACTCGTTGAAGACCAGAGAAGGCGTGCTGTTCCGGGTATGGGAATCACGCGATGGGAAGACGCAGAGAGAACAGATAGTACTTCCTCGGATTAAGGTACCGGAAGTCTTGGAAGAAGTGCACGCCAGTACTTCGGGAGGCACCTGGGAGCGAACCGAACGATTGACAAATTACGGCAGCGCTACTACTGGCTGAGGCTCCGAGCAGATGCTGAGAGATGGTGCCATCAGTGTCACGTGTGCGCGGCCAGTCGCGGCCCCCAGACTAGGAGCTGGGGTCGCATGCAGCAGTACAACGTCGGAGCGCCATTCGAACGGCTCACCGTTGACATTGCTGGACCGTTCCCAGTTTCCGACCGAGGCAACAAGTACCTAATGGTGGTCGTGGACTACTTCACAAAGTGGCCGGAAGTGTATGCCATCCCAAACCAAGAGGCAAAGACAATTACAGACTGCCTCGTGGAGCAAGTGTTCTGTCGATTTCGGGTGCCGCTAGAGCTACACAGTGACCAGGGTACCAAATTTGAGTCCAACCTAATGAAGGAGGCACTACAAAGGCTTGGGGTGAACAAGACTCGCACTACACCTCTACATCCCCAATCGGATGGCATGGTCGAAAAGTGCATCAACACCTTAGAGGAACACCTGAGGAAGGTCGTGGCCAGCCATCAGCGAGACTGGGACGTCAAGGTGCCACTGTTCTTGCTGGCCTATCGCTCGTCTACACACGACACAACTGGGATGACGCCAGCCAGCTTAAAGTTCGGCCGAGATTTACGCCTCCCTTGTGACCTGGCTTTTGGAAGCCCTCCGGAAGCGAAACAGCCAGCGACCGAGTATGTGGGGAACTTGGTGGACCATCTCCATGACATGCACGAGAGGGCTCGCCAGAACATCCAGAAAGGGAGCGACCGCATGAAGATCAGGTGTGACAGGCAAGCCAAGAGCCAAGGGTTCCAGCAAGGTGATATGGTCTGGTTGTACCGTCCTACCCGGACCAAGGGACGCTGCCCGAAGCTTCAGCAGCCATGGAAAGGACCGTACCGGTTGCTGAAGAGGATTAACGACGTGGTCTACCGCATCCAGAAGGTTCCCCGAGGGAAGATGGTGGTACACCTGGATCGTCCAGCCCACTACGATGGTGCTGTTCGGGACGACCAGCATTGAGGAGGGAGCAGTGTCACCCAATTATCGGGAAGCACAACAAACGACAGCTGAGAAGGGACCAGAGGCCACGCCACACCCACTCATTTGTCTCCTGTCACTAACTGAAGGAATGATTAGGAAAGGGATTGCGGGCCACTGAGCCGTCTCTTTACCCTTCCCCTAGGTTCTCGAACGTGCGGGTTGTTTCGTCTAATCTGGAAACTTCTAGATGACCAGCTGACTCTAGATAAGCAACACATCGGGCTGCAGGAAAGTTAGTCAGTGCTTGACGAGCTAGTGTGAACGGACGAGAAGACTGCGTGCGTCGGAGGAGTTTACGTAATCGCGAGTGCAAGTGGAACTTTAACGGACGAACTGGTGAATCGCAATTGTGTGCATTACGTAATTCTGTGTAATTGGGAACTGTCTAACTGTAAGTCGGTGGAAATAAAGAACATTTTTGACTGGTGAAATTAGACTTTTCATTTCACGAACCCACAAAGTCACCTCTGCTTTGCTTCAATTAATAAATAACTACATCGAATACCCTGACAAGAAAATTGGGAATACGGAGATGCTTATGAGGCAGTAAAGATCTCCCCGATGGCGGACAACGATAGTTCATACAATGTGATTTTTCGAACTGTACTTACTTTGAAGTGAGAGTGACATTTTAATGTAATATTTTACGTTGATCACAAGTAATTTTAATCCCCTGAAGGTAAACTAAAAGCCAATTCAAATAACGTCTTCAGTTCACTATACAATCTTTAAGTCACTTTAGCTAACTAGTTGATGCCCTGTAGGGACGCTTAGATGTCAAAATTTTGTCAGTTGCCAATCTAGCATTGAGTTTTACGATTATTTTAAATTTCTATGTATTGTCTATACTGCATCAGTTGTGGAATTACAAAAATAAGATCGGCTGCCACAGAAATAATACCTCAGGTAAAAAACATTTGTTTTACAATCAATGTTATCGCTGCAATACCACGCTGTTTCTCTATGTGCAAACAAAAGCCCCCGGCTGATAAATTTGTGTGTGATAAACTGTTATGAAACTTGTTCAGGTTCAGAGCTGAGGCATTGTGCAAATAAAGCTTGCACACAGTTTGCATTTATATACACGCGTGAAAAGCAATAACAGCAGCAAATATTACATCTACCCTTATACAAAGATATAATTACAGTTATAGTATGACATTACAGAAAGCTTAACAGTCACAGATAAATTGTACACAGACACTCCTGTAATAAAGTTTTTTATGGGTTTTTCCTGTTTTTCCAAAGATACGTCATGTGCAAAGTAAATACAGAGGGTAGTTCTCTTTCGAATCCCAACACGCTAACATTCCATTAACTGCAGGTATTTGATATTAGCTGGTGTAAAGATATCTGTATGTAATGCGAGCTTTCAAAACACAAATTATCCACTAAATATTCTTTTATTACTCGAATGAATAAGGCTCTTGCTGCTAATTAAAATTTTCCATTTAGAGGCAACAATTGATGAGCGAAAAATTGAGAAAAAGAGTATTTATACTGTAAAGCACGGCAATAATAGGCTATACATCCCTATTTCCACGTGAAAAATAAATGAGTACATCCACCATCATTGTTCAGCAGGAAGGCAGTTAAAAACAGTAGTTACAATTGTACCTTCTTTTCTTTGTCTACCTCATTCAGGTATCATGTGAACCATTCGGTGGGAGAAATTCTCTGAATTTGCAGCGATCACAGCTGCCTATTCTGGGTAGTTTCATCGCTTTAAATTTATCGACGTACAATTGTTTTAACTTTTGTTTCCAATCTGTGGTATCACTCGACAGAGCGCTGAGGCGTATTGACCTTCAAGTGACCAGCGCTGCGGTCGTTCCTAATCAGGTCTTATCTGGTCTATTAGAAGAGTGAAATATTAGTAAGTTGACGTACAGTAAGTTAGGAAATACAAATAGAGCGATTGGAAGCTGCGTGTGTCTATATGATATGTTTTCTCACGCCTGCCGATGTATGACACATTGCTGTCTACAGTCTGATTTTTAAAGAAGATACGTGAATGTTATTAAGCAAGGAACGCGAAGGCTAAGAAGGACAGGTCGTTGCTAAGGAAACGTAAACAAAATTTGCCAGATTTGATACACTGATGAATCACATATTCCTCAGCTTATCGCTGGTTGTATGCGGGTAACAGATTTTGCCTTGTTGCGCCGTGTATTGTTACCCTACTTTGTTAAAACATAATTAAAATACGTTTTTATGGAAGCAAGACGTAGTAGCGGTAGGATTTAGAGGTAGGCTGAGGAATCATGGCCCAAGACAAAGATCAGCTTACGGTCGGGGAGTTACATTGCACAGCGAAGCTAGAGAATTTGTCTGTTCTCTTAGAGAATTCTTCCAACAGGAAGACGAGAGTTTGCTGCTTAACACCGAACAGCTTATCCCTTTTATCTAAAAGCGACAGCC
Source organism: Mantis religiosa (assembly GCA_030765055.1). Taxonomy (NCBI): domain Eukaryota; kingdom Metazoa; phylum Arthropoda; class Insecta; order Mantodea; family Mantidae; genus Mantis; species Mantis religiosa. The sequence goes on along the minus strand of CM060949.1, from coordinate 42,403,567 downwards.
CCATGTCAGTAGATATGCTTGCACGTAAACGAATTCCTGTGGGTCAAAATTCCTGCATATCGGAGGCATTGATATGACCATGCCGATTATGTACATTATTTATAGCACTATGTGTATTTATATCAATCTACATTTTAGTAATTAAGATATTAGCTGAAATATTAATAAATATAATTGAAGATAAAAGTTAGATTTTAGAACGTGCATCGCCTATATGTATTTCTATTGAGAAATACTACATTGTGCAGGAATGTCAACTTATGATGCATAGCAACAATAACGACATGTATGGAGTATTAGTCACATAGTGCAAAATTATTTAAAAGAACTCACTCATGTGATGGTGCTACAACGGAGTGAATGTATGAACAACTTATTTCTGTTTTTAAATTAGGCTTATACAGATTAACTGTGCATATTTTTGTGGAGGTGAGATAACTCGAACCCTTGTTTGTGTTTCAAATGTTGAGAGAATGAAGAAAGGCGATCTGCATTACTTCGTATCTGCCGATGGGTAGCACTAGAGCACCACATGAGGAGAAGCAGGTGGCCTTCACGTATCTTCTTTTAAAAATCATACTGTAGAAGACATGATTATATCCATACACAGCATACATACGCTGGAATCGCCGTGTATGTGTGATAAGCTGAGGAAGGCCTCTCTAAGTTCGGAATTTTTTCCGATACGGCTTCTCGCTTTGCCATGTAATATCACAGGTAATCCAATGAGAGGTTACGAGAGTATCAATCTATCTCTTGAATTTCGTATCCTGGATTTAAGATTATTTCATGAACACAATATAACAGGTGTTTTAAAATGATAATCGCCAAGTATAGGAATTCTTAAGCTGTTGCATAAGTTATCTATACTCATACAATTTTATATCCATACCAATACGTAAATCACAGCGGTCAGAGTCACTAACACAGATGAAGTGCACTGGTGAGTGCTGTCTGCAAAAAGTAATAGATGATTTATTGCCTGCAATGTACATACCTAAAGTTCAGTAGACGTTAGCCTTATTTCCTTTAATCCAATTAAAGTACCTGTTATGAGGGGTATCTTATTTGTATCGCTTAAAATCAAAACACTACGCTGTCAGCTGGCTAATTACAGCATAGTGCTACTAGTAAACAATGGAATATAGATTACTAACCGACAGTGGAAGTGAGAGAAAGTTAGCATCAGAATTCTGAAAAGCAAAAGTCAGAGTACAATAAATAAGTTTACTTTTTAACAACATAACTGGTTCGGAAAGATTAACACAACGTTATATACATTGATTAAGGGGTTATTTCCTGTGATGGTTTAATTTACCTTATAATATCATCACTTTCCCCAAAAAGCACGTTGCACACACAAATTAGAGTTTACCCATTTTTGTTTTCAGTTTAGCGCCAACAATTAAGATAGATGAGAAGCGTATTAATAATTGCATATTGATGCTATCACGGATCAGCATCGAGCTGTCATTTGATCCAATGGAAACACATGCTTGTAAAAAAAATTAGGAGACAAACTACCTGCCTGATCAAAATCCGAGGCCGGTGAGTTGTTGATATGCTACGGATGAATGGAATTGTCCATAAAGGCGTTATAATTTTGATTTTCTTCTATTTGATTGCGCAATTAAAATTCCAAAATATTTAGGTTAATTTATGTCAATTAATCCTTTCTTCACACTAGCCGTATATAGGCTAATGTCTTAGATGGATAGAGTCAACAGTGCCATGGCCGGGATTTGAACCAAGGATCTCCTGGTTCCCGTCCAGTCGCTCTTACCCATGCACGTTGGCCATAGTAGCTCAATGGGTAAGAGCGACTGGACGGAAACCAGGAGATCCGTGGTTCAAATCCCGGACATGGCATTTAATTTTTCATGTTGACTATCTATTTACGCCATGATATTTTTTATTTTATATAATCTCTTGTTAACTGATGGATTTTTAAATATCCAGTGAATGAATTAATTTAATTTAATTAATTTTCTTTTTTTCTGAAATTATTGTATTTAAACATTTCTTGCGACATTTTAATGTTGAATCCTCCCTCTAACTCTTAAAACTCTAATTTTGTAGTGTACTGATTTTCCTAAGAACTGCAAAAAATCCACAGATATTGAGGACTAACGCCACTAATGCGCAAATTTCTGACCTCGGAGACTAAATTAATAAAAAGATTGCGGCAAAGTTGAAACAATACGACTAATTTAGGGTCCTTTTATATGGATCCTGTAAACTAATACATAAATGTTAGTTTCCAGTCAGTAAGAATATTATTACGGCAAACCTCTGAACTTAATAACTCTTTTACAAGTAAACAACAGCCACTGGAGGTTTTTGTGTCTCCTTCTCTCTCTCTCTCTCTCTCTCTCTCTCTCTCTCTCTCTCTCTCTCTCTCTCTCTCTCTCTCTCTCTCTCTCTGTGCTTTAAGGTCCAGTGCTGAAGGCAAGTAATTTGGATAAATTGTACCTTTATAGCCATTCCAATTTGACGTGAGAGCAAAGTTTCGGCTAACATCTTAGTCATTTATCTATAAAGTTTGCTGGAGAGAATAAATTTCTTGTATGGTACACGCGAGGGCGTCTAATGTGCCGTCAAACTTCGGAAACTTTCAAGCAATGTATTCGTTACACTGTAAGCGTAGAAATAGTCAACATCATAGAAACGTTATGTAGCGTAACATCAACGCACTGACGTGAAAAATCAGATTCATGCCCGAAACTGCGCACTTATATGGCACCTCCAGGCTTCACTTCTCTGTCATAAAACGCCAATTCTTGTAACATGTTACTCCTAGTGATAAAGTTGAAAATCAGCAATCCGAAAATGCACAAAATATAAAAGTGTCTTATATTTCCAGTAATTTTAGTTTATTGGACGGGCAATAAACAGATCCTGCAGGATTAGTATTTTATTTCTCTATATCCTAAGTCCTTAAATTAACAAGACGAAGCATTGTATTCCATCCAAAAGTTCATATCGAGATTTTATTGGAAATATATACTTTGAGGCTCCCTAGATACAAATGAAAAAGCATACATAGAAAAAGCCTTGAATGTGCTCGTGTATCCATGTTTGTCTCTCTGTCAGTGAACAAATAATTCAAAAGGATAAAATCAATTAAATATAGTACTTTTTATTTCCGTTCAGCATCTTGCTAGGATGCGCTACAAATACATTCAAAGGAATACCACCAAAATAAATATCTTTTACATTGGACATATGAAAAAATTTCATATTTCATATTTCATATTTTGACTAAACACTTTTATAACAAAGGAATATCTTGAAGTTTCAAAGGATAGTCTTTCACATCTTTCCTTCGTTTCTTGTTTGTTTGCTTGTTTGTTTGTTTGTTTCCTTTCATTTATTACTTTCCGTTTCCTTCCTTCCTTCCTTCCTTCCTTCCTTCCTTCCTTCCTTCCTTCCTTCCTTCCTTCCTTCCTTCCTTCCTTCTTTCCTTCCATCCTTCCTTCCATCCTCCCTTCCTTCCTCCCTTCCTTCCTCCCTTCCTTCCTTCCTCCCTTCCTTCCTTCCTCCCTTCCTTCCTTCCTCCCTTCCTTCCTTCCTTCCTTCCATCCTTCCTTCCATCCTCCCTTCCTTCCTCCCTTCCTTCCTCCCTTCCTTCCTTCCTCCCTTCCTTCCTTCCTCCCTCCCTTCCTTCCTCCCTTCCTTCCTTCCTCCCTTCCTTCCTTCCTTCCTTCCTCCCTTCCTTCCTCCCTCCCTCCCTTCCTTCCTCCCTTCCACCCTTCCTCTGTTCCTTCCTTCCTTCCATCCTTCCATCCTTCCTTCTTTCCTTCTTTCCTTCTTTCGTTCTTTCTTTCTCTACTTCTCTCTCTTTCTCTCTGTTTCTCTCTCTCTTTCTCTCTCTGTTTCTCTGTTTCTCTCTTTCTCTCTCTCTTTCTCTCTTTCTCTCTCTCTTTCTCTCTTTCTCTCTTTCTTTCTCTCTTTATCTCTTTCTTTCTCTCTTTCTTTCTCTCTCTTTCTCTCTTTCTTTCTCTCTTTCTTTCTCTCTTTCTTTCTCTCTTTCTTTTTCTCTTTCTTTCTCTCTTTCTTTCTCTCTTTCTTTCTCTCTTTCTCTCTCTTTCTCTCTCTTTCTCTCTCTCTTTCTCTCTTTCTCTCTTTCTTTCTTTCTTTCTTTCTTTCTTTCTTTCTTTCTTTCTTTCTTTCTTTCTTTCTTTCTTCTTTATTTATTTGTTTCTTTCGTTCCTGCCATCTGTCTCTTTCTTTTCTCTTTCCCTCTGTCTTTCATTTTTTTTTCTTTCTTTCTTTTTTTCTTTCTTTCTTTCTTTCTTTTTTTTTCTTTGTTTCATTCTTTCTTTTTTGTTTCTTTCATTCTTTCTTTTTTGTTTCTTTCTTTCATTCTTTCTTTCTTTGTAGAGTTACCACTTATGAATTTGGGAACTTTATTCGCTCTAAACTTATTTTCCCTTTGCCTCCAAGTCATAAAACAGAAGGAAATTTAAAAGCCATTACATAGGGCACCAACTACTAAATGAGTTCACTGTTGTGTAATTCTGCAGATGCCTTTATTTTCATTGTACATATACTGGAATATGTGATAAAGATGTAGATATCTATTACGATTAGGAAGAAGTCTATAGAAGGATAAGCGTTTATTAGAATAGTTTGCACATTGTGAATATAGAAATAATGTGAGCCCAACACATCCTACTTTTAAGAATACAGTTAGGTGCACGTAGTCCTTCTCGACTCTTAATTTTAATTGTTTTAATTCTTTTAACCTTTTGTTTTAATTGTTCAACATGAAGAAATACTTCATTTCAGTCCATACCAGCCCCGGATGTGATATTGGTTTGCATTGAAGTCTGACTTATATGTAATGAACTATGAGCAAACTCAGGCCTAATTGGAGTATGGGAATATTTCACTTGAGTGGTTGGAGAATACGTTGCGGAACGATTCACACAGCCGCTGGATGAGTTCGGCTCATAATTTGATACAAAATTTCTGCACTCAAACTGAACATAGAGCGAAGGAAAAGAATAAGGAGGAATATTAAGTGGAGGGTTAAGATCAGGAACTATGGGGGTTGGGGCCTGGCAGGGGTGTTTAGTATTTTCTTACTAGCATAAACCTCTGCGGATTATATCGACACGAATCCATGCACTCGACAGCTTATGCTACGATCTAGCAGTCAGAGGAGCCCACGCGGCCGCATAGGGGAACACAAATGTAATGATAAATAACAGAGCTCAATAGCAGCAAATAAAATAATTTGGAAATTATTTGGCAAAGTGATGCAAAAAGATGTGTGATCAGTACAGATTACACATTATTTTATCTTCTTTAGTGATTAGTTTTCGGCCAAATTTATGCTTAACGTGGCCTTTAATTAAGGGTAAGCAATAATTTTCTCCCATTCTGCGTTGTGTATAAGAATAATGATTAATATTTACAAGGTGTATGACTAATTTGTTAAACTAAATTACGCCATTACACTTTAATATTGGTTGACTACCCATTCATAAAGGAAGATAATCATGATTCCTGCGAAATGTAAATCAGATTGCCTTTATTGCTATACAGATATTCTAATTATTGTCAAATTCGGAGACCCTGCGTTGCATACCGAGGTATAGTGAAAGTGAAATAATTAAAATATGAGAAATAACCGTTAAATCATACAAAACTGACAACACCTATGTGAAATCAATAGAAATTTTGATTATGTTTATTGGTGAAGGAATAGTTTGAGCTATAAGTATGTTGGCGTTTGTTCGTTTTGTTTTTGTTTTGTAATTTACATCCTGCAACGTTTAGTCATATTGAACGATGAATGAAATGGGTGAAATGATTCTGAAATGAGTCTGGGGTCCCTAGAGCTTAAGAGTTACCCGACGTTCGTCTTTCAGGATATGAGAAAACTCCGGAAAAGAACCTTCTTCAGCAAAATTCTGTTTAGTTAACTCATGTGCAGTCGGCCGCTGCTTTTGACGAACCCTTACAATCGTTTTACAACCCCGGCCCGCCTCCTCGCAGACCTTTCCGCAAGGTTTCCACCTTTCTCCATACGTCATGGGTATCGTACGAGGTTTCGTCTAAATAAATTATCTTATGTCCATTACTGCAAAAATGTCTTAGTTTTTATGATATATATATATATATATATATATATATATATATATATATATATATATATATATATATATATATCGCCAAGCTACAATTCTACTGGGATCCATAATAACCCTTAAATTATTCAATGTGCAGTATTTGAAACTCAGCTCCTTTAGGAGGCCGCGCAAAGTGCAGTGCCAATAAGGAAAATCACAAACTTCTTGCAAATGTGCATCCAACTGGTCTAAGGTGGGCGCTCTCCCTTTTGCATAGAATCTATAAATTTCTCGACGAATTAAGTTGCATATGAAATTATCTACTTTAGAGAAACGATTCATTTTGTTTTCACACTTGATCGGCGTCTTTTGTATTCCTTTCGTCACAAAATTTCTTACTGTATTTCTGTGAATACCTATAATTGATCAGGTTCATTGCATGACCCCTTACCAAGATTATTTTTCGGCACATATTTATATGTGTTCAAAACAAGCGCTTGAATTTGCTTAGAAACAGTTCCCGTCGAAACTTTGTTTTTGAGGCTTTTCCAGTAATATAACTCGGCCCAGTTATTCACACTATTGTCTTCACTTTGATTATTTTCACGTGACTGAAATTTATCTACTACTTCATTTGCATTTAACACTGCATTTCCCTCCCACGATCTCCACATCGTGACACACAACGAATTGCTGCACATAATGAAACAGATCAACTGGAAGTTGGAACTTTGGCAACTGAGACTCCACGTGGAGTAGACATGCAACTGTCACTTCGACAAAATCAAGGTTGCTATTGGTCCTCAACGACAGTGTTCCATTTCTGAAGTGTGGAGATAGATTTATGACGGTCATTAGTGGGTGGGAAGGTCAAGTCCCTTGAGGTCCTTTTGAGTGGCAACTGCACACACGTTAACTAAACAGACTTCAACTCACCCTAACCGAGATTCGAACTCTGGACGTCTTGAACGTGAGGCAGACACGCTATCATCTATGCTACTGAGCCGGACAGAAAGGATAGTTTCTTCACAAAATGGGTACAGCATCAAATATGTACTTTATTTTTATAAACCTAGGAGATATTACGTATTGTCACCCAATTATCGGATAGCACGGCAGTAGCAGAAGAACCTTCCTTCCAGATCACTTTGCATAAATTTGCATAAAGTCGCGACACCGCCGCCGATGGGAGGGGGAGGGGAGGGGGGTGTGAGGACCACCCAAGATGTTGCAGGTGGTATGGAAACATGTCACAACTTGCATTCCCAGGGGGCTTTTTTTAATGGAAGCCATAAATTAATGTAAATGTATGTTATAGATACAGACGTCGTGACTGTCTGTGGAAGGGGGAGATGAGATCGGCCACCTGTTACTCGAAAAAGATTATGTGGGAGAAAACATTGAAATGAATTCCCAGAGATTTTTAAGGGATGTCATAAATTATTGTAAATGTATGTTATAGATACAGACGTCGTGACTATCTGTGGGAGGGGGAGATGAGATCGGCCACCTGTTACTCGAAAAAAAGTTTATGTGTTATGGAAGGGGGCATACATGTCTCGTGAGATTGTCCCGAACCCTTTTGGACATTGTTAATAATGTTGTGTTTTCCATCGGCACTCGACATAAATTGTTTCCGACTTGACAAAGTTTATGTGTTATGGAAGGGGGCATACATGTCTCGTGAGATTGTCCCGAACCCTTGTGGACAGTGTTAATAATGTTGCGTTTTCCATCGGCACTCGTCATAAATTGTTTCCTGGTAAACATAGTGGAGAGAACGAGGGTCCCTCTCTTCCGAAAAGAAATTGCCAAAACTGTGGGTTGTAACACAAATTAGTGTCACATAAAGTTTACCCGACCCCACACAACCGCAGTAAGAGGTGAGGGTTCTCTATCCTTCGTTACATCTCTCGTCTGCGGAAGGGGGAGATGAGATCGACCACCTGCTACTAGACAAAGATTATGCGTTCATACTTTAAACTTATTTTTTCACTTTGTTTTTAATCGCGTTACGAATGTTTTCTTCTCTCGTTTACTATGATTACAATGTGCGCATTCTTAGAACTGCTTATGACAAAACGTTTTTTATTTTCTTCATGAGGCTTAAAGATGCAGAGTTTGAATTTAGGTGAAACATTTCATTTACGTATACATTATTCTTAATACCTGCTAATATTCTAAGGGGAGATGAGATCGACCATCTGTTACAGGGCAAAGATTATGTGGGAGAAAAACGCTGAAATGAATTCCCAGAGATTTTTAAGAGAAGCCATCAATTATTGTTTCCAGCATCCAGAGAGAAGCAAGGACTCTGGAAAATCCATCCCCAACTTGTAACATTATCCATGACAAAGATTACGCGTTCATACTTTAAACTTATTTTCACTTGTTTTTAATCGCGTTACGAATGTTTTCTTCTCAAGATTACAATGTGCGCCTTCTTAGAACTGCTTATGACAAAACGTTTTTATTTTCTTCATGGGGCTTAAAGATACAGAGTTTGAATTTAGGTGAAACATTTCATTTACGTATACATTATTCTTAATACCTGCTAATATTCTAAAGCATTTGCGCTAGCTTCTTTTTTCTGATCTATCTGCGAACTGATTTTTGTGAGATAATTAGATAGAGGATTACTTAATATTTCACACTCAAAAGTATACTCTGGAAGCGATTGTTTCACGCGTACAAGCAAGCACCATAGAGAGGGAAAGAAAGAGAGAGGGAGGGAGGGAGTGAGAGAGGAAACAAAAAACTTTCGGAGAAAAGACCAAATTCTGTGCAAAAGTTACACACAACCGTTTAACCACGCATGTGGTCAGTGATGACCAACAGGGCATTTAATTAACTACATTGAAGGACTCCAAATAATCTCCCATTCAAGGAAATATGTAATGTATTTCTTCATTTACAGTTGGTTACAGGAGAAGATTCTTCAGTTCTTGTAAAAGGGTTTTAGCGTTAAGAATGAAAAGATAACCGTAATTGGTGAAGCGTAATAACGAATGTACACCACTTAGAGAAAATTTAAATTGATCCCGCTTGGAAATCAATACCATTCTTTTACTTTCAATGTTTATGACCAAGGCAGGGCGCCAGCAATTAATGCTAATTTTTAAAAAATCATTTCAAATAAATAGTCCTCTGGCTAAGAACGTAAATAGTACTCCATCTATAGAATAACATGAAAATTGACGGGAAAAAAAGCTTCAGTGGTTGGTAGCCAACGCATCTAGGTTCGAATCTCATGGATGTAACTCAAATAAATCTGAATATATATATATATATATATATATATATATATATATATATATATATATAGTGTACTCATGAAACAAATGGTTTAAAATGAATATATCAGGCACACACATACGCACATAGTCATACACACTCACATGTATACGAATGTACTGAGGAGAAGCGTCATTTGCAGTTATAACATCTTTTTCAGACTGTACCGCACGTAGAGAAGGAAATATCTTTGGATGACAGAGGGGAGAGGGAAAATCGAAAGTCTCAAAACGCTCTATACAGGGCTCGCTAGACTAGTGGAGGGGAGGATTTTGAAATCGCTATAAAAACGATTGTTTGATAGACAATTATTCAGTCTGTAGCATTGCACAGCCAACACCCATCAGACAGCAATTCTTCCTTCTTCGGGATATTCATCCAGACTTCATTTTATAAAAAGGTAAGCGATTCATTTATAATTACAGTGATATAATTATAGAGAGTGTTTATTTGCAAGAAAATATATTGAAGGAAATTATCTCTTATCAGTGTTAAAGATGTATAGACTGCGTGCATTTTTCAAGAATATTTCTTGTTCAAATCGCAATCGACATTATTAACTTATAAGATGCTCATTGCTTCATAATTATAGAGAGTGTTTATTTGCAAGAAAATATATTGAAGGAAATTATCTCTTATCAGTGTTAAAGATGTATAGACTGCGTGCATTTTTCAAGAATATTTCTTGTTCAAATCGCAATCGACATTATTAACTTATAAGATGCTCATTGCTTCATAATTATACAGAGTGTTTATTTGCAAGAAAATATATTGAAGGAAATTATCTCTTATCAGTGTTAAAGATGTATAGACTGTGTGCATTTTTCAAGAATATTTCTTGTTCAAATCGCAATCTACATTATTAACTTATAAGATGCTCATTGCTTCATTTAACTTATAAAATGCTCATTGCTTCATTTAACTTATAAAATGCTCATTGCTTCATAGTTATATCGTAATCTCTATTATTTCAGGAAAACGAGATGCATCCTAGAAAAAATTGGGTAAATAAATTGACCCTTGCCGGCAGAAAGCGTAAAGCTCCCGACAGCGAGCAAGCGTCGCCAATATTGCCTGGGGTGGATTACATCATTCCACCGCCCACAGATTTTCAAGACGATGAATGTTCCTGTCGGAATTGCGGCTATAGGATTGCACTAGAATGGATTGAAAACACTAATGCAGGTAAGCAATACTCTTTCATGGTTTTCTATTTGTACTTTTTACCACTTTCCTCATTTCATGCAACTATGAGTTTCTTTCAGAAGATTGCGCTAATTATTAATTAGTTTTTCCACCGCATCTCCTGCTCGATAAGACATAGGTCACTCTATTGTAACTTTTAAACTAAGGGCCTGAACATAGGCGAATTTATACTCAAATAAATTCTCTAATTGAGATCTTCAAGTATATATATAGTTATTTTTTGTATATATTAATCTAGTTATTTTACTTTCAAATTTTACATTTTAAATTTTAACTTTTGGTCTCATATGTGTTGTGTAGCAGATAAAGAATAACTGTAATTGACAAAATGGATATAGTTTCAAATAAACATAGTCTCTGTATCATTTATATATTAGAAAGATATATATCAAAGGCATATAATGCGCAATACGCTTATCTACATTTACAGCCATCCGCCAACTAAGAAATAGAGTATAATGAAATGGTTTATGCTTCAAGCACTTTTTAGTCTCGCAAAGCAGGTTGTAGTGTAATAATATTGGAATATAAGAAAAGTAATTTGCCATTAGCTATCATTGTGTGTGTTTTTTCAATTATATCATTCTTGGTAGTAGAGCTTGTTTCACTATATTTATTCTTACAGGATTTTAAGCTAGTAATATGATTAATTTCTCCGATTTCAGAGCCAGGACCAATGCCAGATCCCGAAGCCGAATGGTGCGGTTGCACCAATTGTGTGTACAGGATCCGGCTCTGCGAGCTGTTACATCCCATGCAATGTAAGTGCATTTGACAAATTATTTTCATTAATTAGAAGCAGGCATTCTTTCCATTAATGTGTACTATTATACTGCTTGCGCTTTCTTCTCCATCTCCTTCTTCTTCCTTCTCCATCTCATTATTATTATTATTATTATTATTATTATTATTATTATTATTATTATTATTATTATTATTATTATTATTATTATTATTATTATTATTATTATTATTATTATTATTATTATTATTATTATTATTATTATTATTATTATTATTATTATTATTATTATTATTATTATTATTATTATTATTATTATTATTATTATTATTATTATTATTATTATTATTATTATTATTATTATTATTATTATTATTATTATTATTATTATTATTATTATTATTATTAGCACATTGAATGTCTTATTGTTATTTCGAATATATGTAGCTAATATGTCTAGTTTTTTCTTTATTATTGTGTAATTGCTACATGTTTCTTTTATTAAAGATGGTGAACCAATGTCCGTGCAGGAGGATCTCCAGCGTCCAGCACCAGAGGTTTCAGTGCGAGACCCGAAGAGGCTCCGTCACACCAGCAGCGAAGAAGACCGCATCCCTCCCGCATCCATCAGGAACACAGGAAACCCGAGGGAGGAGGAAGCAGTGGCGGGGCCTTCAGGTCTCTGCAGGCCATCTCCTTCATCATCATCATCATCATCATCATCACCGGCAGAAAGGGTATGTAGAAATGATCATTTTGACCTAGAATGCAAAACTATCGAGTCAGCATTCAAGGGCCGTATCTTCAACAGCAAAATTGAAAATACGGTGGGAATAATGGTCCCCAGCGAGTTTCTGGATGAATGCAAGAGTCTCGTTATTAGAGAAATTGAATCCACATTAAAGAGGAGCATATCCGGATTAAAGATGAGTTGTTCACTGAACGTCTCATACTTAATTCAGACACCTGACCATGAAAACGTGGAATCGGTTTATTTTAATTCCAAGACTAAAGAGATCCAGCAATCAACTAACGTGAATGATATCTTCCGTGCAATGAAAAATGAAATTTTAGAAAACCTAGCCTGTTTTGAAGGCCAAGCAAGTTCAAAGACTTTGCTCGCAATCCACTCGCTAGTAAACAGCGCAGCAGAATATAATCCTCTTCGCGCTTCAGGGTATATTGAGTTGCCTGCATGCATCAGGAGGAAGAATGCTATTCTTAACATTAAGAATAATGATGATTTTTGTTTCGCTTGGTGCATGTTGGCTTCAAAATTTCCCGCTAAGATAAATAGATGTCGTCCATCATCGTACCCTAGGAACTTGCTATTCAAAGCATTCAATTATGAGCAAATTACATTCCCATTTCCAATTGATCAAATTGAACTATTTGAGAAGCAAAATCCTGATGTATCTATAGCTGTATTTGCTCTAAATGCCAACAACTCGGTGGAGTCTATTCGCAAACCATCAGAGAGGAAGGCTAGCCAGGTTAACCTGCTGATCATCGATGATGGTGATAAGTCTCATTACTGCCTCATTACCAACATATCGAGGCTTATTAGAAGTCAGATAACTGCAGATCGCAAGAAAATGTGGCTATGCGAAGCATGCATGACAAGGTGTCCTAATGAGGATGCCTTGAGATTGCATAAACTGAAATGCAATAAATGTCAGACACTCAAAATGCCTGCGCAGGGTGAGAGTTTGTCGTTTAATGCATATTCCAAGTCTGATCCTGTACCGTTTGTTATTTATGCTGATATCGAATCTGTTTTGAGGAAGGTTCACTCATGCGAGCCCTCAGACGCAGAGAGCTGGACCCGATCCCTACAAGAGCATGAGGCGATATCTATAGCGCTGAAAGTTATATGCAGGCATGACCAGTCATTGTCGCGATTTAAGCTCTTCAGAGGTGCTAATGCACTCGATGGCTTCTTCACTGAACTTAGGAAGATTGGTGATGAAGTCATTGAGGTATACAAGCAAATTATACCACTGCAAATGACACCCCTGAATGAGCAGGATTTCGCCAATGCTGATCAATGTCATATATGCAGGAAAGGTTTTGCTATAGATGATATCAGGGTGAGGGACCATTGCCATATCACTGGAGCATATCTCGGAGCGGCGCATAATGCTTGCAATTTGAATAGGAAATTGCCGAACTTCATTCCAATTTTTTTTCATTGCTTAAGCAATTATGATAGCCACTTCTTGATAAGGCACATGGCTTATGACAATGGGAACATTTCGTGTATAGCACAATCTTCTGAACGTTATATTGCATTTAGCAAAAGGTATAGGGGCTTAGAATTCAGGTTCCTCGACAGCTACAAGTTTCTTGATGATAAGTTATCCAACCTAGCTGATATGCTAGATGATGATGACTTCAAGGTCACTAATGCCGAGTATTCGAACCCAGAACACCTGCAGCTAATGAAGTGCAAGGGAATATTTCCATATACTTATCTAGATTCTGTCGAAAAGCTCCAAGAAGAGGAGCTTCCACCCATCGAGCTTTTCGATGGTATTTCGGAGGAGGAATATGCCCATGCGCTTAAGGTGTGGAGCACATTCAACATAAAGAATCTCGGGGAATATAGTGATCTTTATTTGAAGACAGATACGCTTCTTTTAGCGGATGCTTTTGAAAAGTTTAGAGACTTGTCACTGGAGATGTATCATCTGGACCCAGCATGGTACTACACCTTACCATCGCTAGCTTTCGACGCCATGCTGAAAACAACTGGAGTCGAATTAGAGTTACTATCGGATCCCAGTATGCTAGAATTTTTCGAGAAAGGTATTCGTGGGGGTCTTTGCACAGCATCAAAGCGCTACTCCAAAGCCAACCATGAATATATGGTAGACTATAAGCCTGATCAAAAAAGGAACTTTCTAGCATATTTGGATGCGAATAACTTATATGGGTGCTCAATGGCTAAAACTTTACCGCATGGCAACCTGAGATGGCTTGAGAGGAATGAAATAGAGAGCATAAACTTCGCCAGGATCCCCGAGGACTCCAAGACAGGATATGTTCTAGAAGTAGATCTAGAGTATCCTGACCATCTCCACGACGCCCATAATGATCTTCCTCTCTGCCCCCAGAGTGAGATACCACCCGGCAGCCAATACAAGAAACTGATTGCAAGTCTCACTGACAAAAGCAAATATGTCTTGCATTATAAAACCTTGCAGCAGTGCTTAGAATTAGGGCTGATATTGAGACATATTCATCGGGTGGTATCGTATGACCAAGCTAAATGGCTTAAGGTTTATATTGACCTTAATGCCAATAAGCGAGCCAGGGAAACTTCTAAGTTTGGTCAAAACCTCTGGAAGAAAATGAACAACGCTGTGTACGGCAAGTTTATGGAAAACGTGCGTAACCACCGTGATTTCCGTATTGTAACTGCCTGGAAGCAAGCACGGAAATATACGGCACGTCCAACGTATATAAGGAGCATTCTTTTCCACGAAAACTTGGTTGGCATAGAGTTGGCTAGAGAGGAGATCCTCATGAACAAGCCAATCTATATTGGTCAGGCGATATTAGACATCTCAAAATTTATTATGTATGATTTTTTTTATCATGTAATGAAACCCCATCTGAATGATCTTGTCCTGGATTATATGGACACAGATTCATTCATTCTGGAAACAAGTTCCGATGTATACCACTTCATGAAGATGCATCCCCACCTTTTTGATACCTCAAATTATGCACCCGATAATGTATATGGGATAAAGCCGGCCAATAAGAAAAAGACTGGGTTGTTTAAAGATGAATTGGGTGGAATGGTGATGACCGAATATGTTGGTCTCAGAGCAAAGCTCTACAGCTATAAATATGACAAACAAACGGTTATGAAGGCGAAGGGGATTACCAAAGGTGGAATGCGAACAATCACCTTTGAGAAATATTTCGAGTGTCTACTGGATTTGAATAAAAAATTTTTGGCTAAACAAATTTGCTTCAGAAGCACCAAACATAAAGTTTCGACGGTCGAAATTAATAAAATTGCATTGCACGGGGGAGACACTAAGCGTAAGCTTATTGATGGCTCCCATGCAACACTTGCGTGGGGCCATTATTCCCTCAGGTCTTCATGAGACATTTCACCCTAACCTGGATGCCCCATCTCCATCTCGTGTACATATGTATATATGTATAAATGTATATTTTTTATTTATTTATTATTATTTTATTGTAAATACTATTCATAAAGGGATAGGAACTTTCAGAAAAAAATAAAGAAACATTCACATATGTTTTGAGATGCAGTGTTCTTTATTTCACTATGATTGTTTTTTACAATAAATCCTTCCTGTCAATCCACTGGCTATTAGGGAATCCATACCACTTCACAAGAATCCTGTTTCCTTGGTGCCTCAAGATCTTCTCAACCAAATAAGTGTTGGGAAATAATGATGAGTGAAGTTCATGGCCGTAGAAAGCTCCCTTTATTTCCTCGCCGTCCTTATCCTTTAGAATGTATGTGACAGGATTGGTTTGCTTCACCTTAGCCACTTTGAAGATTTCAACGCTCCAGTTTGGTTCAAACCCCTTTTCAAAATGTCCTTTATTTTTTGATATCCTCACATAATCACCAACACTAAACTTTCTGGCACTCCTCTTCTCTATTGGCGGCTCATCATAATTGTAAACAGACAAAAGAAGATCATTGTTCTGCACTTCACGAGGCTTCATTCGGATAGTGGTGTGGTAAGTGTCATTGTATTTTGCAATGATTCTAGGTAAGAGATCTAGCCACTTGTAGGAACCTTGGGCTAGAAACTCTCGATACATCATATTCTTTAATGTTCTTATTAACCGTTCCACGGCTGCAGCCTTGACATGTGTATAAGTACTGTAGTGATTGATATTATACTTCTCCATTAAATTCTTGAAGTGTTTGTTATAAAATTCTTTCCCGTTATCGCTCTGTATATGTCTGGGAGGTGTTTTCATGTCATGTAATATATCCTCCATAGCCTTTGAAACTTGGAGCCCCGACTTGGTCTTTAATGGCTTGGCATACGCCATTTTAGAGTAGAAGTTGACTGCAATAAGGATATATTTGAAGTTCTTATTTATTCTTGCATGCGGTATCATCTCCACCAGGTCGATCTGCACCAGATCATGTAGTCCTTTACTGATGATCTTGCGTCGTAAAAAGTTCCTCCGTGCAGGAGCATGAAGTTCACTAGCTATATGTTGCTTTACTTGGGTCATGCTATAATTTTAGCCGATTTCAATTCTCGAATTATCTCCCTAATTTCTTGGGTATGATTGTTATTTCCTGCGTCCCTAGATGCAACTAGAAGCCTGAGGCGATTTACCAGGTCGTTGGGGTCGTTCCAATAGATGTAGTCTTGCTCTGCGCCAGGACGATGCTCCTTCCACTCCAATCCTAAACCTTTGTGTTTCTTCACTAATGGACGTATAACACTTTTATACTTGTATGAATTGCCCGCCCTCAGCTGACCATGCTTGCTATAGTTTCGCCGATGCACTAGAGTTGATCTCAGTATTTTGCCATAAGTATCCAGATCCTCTTCTGTATATGCATGCATTTCAGGGATCCTCTTAAAAATGAGTTCACTTAATCCAGGTGTAACCTCATACGCTTCTTCACCTACTCGAATTCGATTATTAATAAAGTCAATGATCTTGTTTCCCAGCATGTAGCTACCATCTTCGTATCTTATACCATATGATGCATCAAATTCATTTCTGTCCTTCTTTCGAACTTTCTGGAGATAGCTAATTATTTTTTCTCTTTTCTCATCCTCAACTGACACATTATTTTTTATCTTGCTTTCCTCCGCCGGTGTTGTAGGTGTATTGTTTTTCTGGAGTTGTAAGATATCACGCAGCGGTTCTGTTACTGGTTGAAGAGCCTCGCTCATTACTCTCTGGGTATCAAGCTGGTGCCCTTTTAACGCTCTCAACTTTTCGCGTATAGCCTTAGAATGCTTGGCTATAGATTCCTTTAGTCTTATGCTTTCACTGTCCATTGTGCAAATGGCATGATGCTAAGAGATTGCATTTATTTATAGCATCGGTGGTGGTAAGAGTTTATATTCAAGCACTAACTCGATGTGTAAAGCACCTCGATCGAATGCACGATTAGTAAGTGGAGTGAATGATATGCGATCGCCCTTTTTAATGATTACAGGAAAGGTCTTAATGGTATCCTTGTTTATCGAGATTGTAATGTCGGTTTTGCGATGAGCAAGTATACGTTCGCTGCTCCTCAATTCTTGTTCTGGCACTACAATAGTGCACGATAAGAGATTTGCATCTATTGTAAATGAATAGTATCTGTCAGCTGTAGAAAGTATGTACGCGCCGTTACCAGTACTGGGAGGAAACGCTTGTAGTTGAATAACGAGATGTCCTCTCATTAATGATAGCCTCGTTTTCAATGTATCCACTGTTTTAGCAATCTGTTCGGTAACTGCCTTTGTACGTTCAAAATTGGTGCCAAACTCTTTGCTCTGCCTACTCATTTCACTTGAGAGCATATTACATCTATTTTCTAGTGTTTGATGGACTTCTTTAGCTTGAGTAATAGAATTCTTCAGCGAATCCTCAGTTTCTTTTGTAGACTGCGTCAGTGCATCCATCGCATTGTTTGTCTTGTTCAAATGTTCTCTAATTGTTTTCAGGTTCTTGTCTATCAGTTTTTCAATTTCCCTTATAACAAATTTGTTTAAGTTATTCCATGTCTCGTTTGCCTTTTGAATAATCATGCTTCGGAGAAATCTTTTATTTACAGCGTCCAGATCTCCCACAGGATCTGCTATATCAATGATTCGCTTTTTGCTAAATATGATGTTGCCATTATTATCTCGCGGCTGAATGCGAGAGTTCATATACTCAGTAAAGAACTTTCTATTTACCACATCATTATCATGAATAGGATCTAATAATACTTTTAATCTGGTATTATCAATCACTATGTTATTTTCTTGATCTCTTTTGAAAATATACTTTGAAACCAAATCCTTGATCATGACCTTAACGTTTGTCTCAATTCTCCCAGTATTCTGCTGCGAGAAAACAATCATCCTATTTTCGAGTGCATCCACATATCGTTTAGTGCTCGCGTCATTATCTTCTTCAGGATCCTGGACTATACATAGCCTCTTGTTCTTAAATTGATAATTACCTTTCCCATCTCTGTTAATGATAAAGTGCTGAAGTGATCTTTTGGTTGAGGGAGCTCTCTGTGCTCCGAACCTGTCAATACTCATGATGAACTTCAAATGACATTTTCCTTATTTTCTACTTTAATATATACATCAAACCCATTCCTATATCGACCGCCATTGATAGAGAATTCAGGAACAATTGTTACGAATGGTCTTCCTTCTGATCCACTCTCCCAGACGCCTTTGCACAAGTCTTTAAATTCTGTATATGTCATGTCAGTGTTTACATAATCTTCATATATGTGTTTCAGATTTAAATTATCTTGTCTAAACAGAATAATCATATTGGTGTTATCGCGAATTAAATGTTTCGGGACTTTCGCATAGGACTGTGCTAAATATATTGAGTCGACGTTTCGATGTCTTCCCATGCTGTAAAAGGAGGCAATCTTTCCTTGCTTTTCAGTGATGACATCATCAAATATAAATATTGAGTTTTCTTTAACGTCGGTGGGATGTAATACGCTTTCTCCATCCTCATAGGTTTTTATTTCGATGCCATCAATGTTTCCGAGTAGGTTTATGAGATATTGATACTTTGGTTGATAAAGGGACTTTGAGTATATGTGCACATTTTCAAAGCGCAAGCCATTCTCATGAAGCAGCCAATTCAGAAGTACATTGGTTTTTCCTGCACTGGAACTTCCTAGAATAAGAGCTCTGACGTTAGAAGGAAATAGCTTCCCATGTCGTTCGCGCCTGAAATCACTTTCAAAGTCTAGCACCTGAATAGGTAGGGAGCAATCTTGCTTCACAAGCTCCATCCTAACGACTGAATTTTACGTGTATACCTAGTGTTTATATATACACTTGCGAAAATGGGGTAACTTAATGGATGTGAAATTCTTCAACAGGAGACGTTGATTCGAAAATTGTATAAAATATGAGGGCAAATCATAAAGTAGAGTAGTTTATGATGGTGCATAGGAGGAGCAAGACCTCCAGAGGATCAGGGATACTTAACTCCCTTATTAATCGCCTACCATTTGAAGTACACTTACCCGGTTACAGATATTGCGGTCCCGGGACAAAACTAGAAAAACGCCTCAAGAGAGGAGATCCCGGAATTAATTCTTTGGACGAAGCTTGTAAATTTCACGACATCGCCTACGCAGAGCGCAAGGACTCCGCCTCGCGAAATATTGCGGATAAAATATTAGCAGAGAAGGCGTGGAAAAGAGTTCAATCATCAGACGCTAGCCTAGGGGAAAAGTTGGCTGCAAGGCTGGTAACATCAATTATGAAGGGCAAGGTAGCTATTGGTGCAGGATCCCGGAAAAAGAAGCATGGTGGATTTCTGCCTCTCATACCAATTATTGCAGCCTTAGGGGCTGCAGCCGGAGGTGCAGCTCAAATTGCAGCAGCAGTGAATAAGAAGAAAGCTGCAGATAAACAGCTTGCAGAAATGACACGACATAACAGGGAGATGGAAGCAAAAGGAAAAGGTCTCCGAGGGAGAAAAAGTAATAAGAAAAAGATTAACAAGAAGAGAACTGGTGGTTTTCTCCCAATGCTACCGCTCGGCGCATCTTTAGCTCTTGCTTCCAAAATTGCCAGAGCCATAAAAGCAAATAAGTCTACTAAAGGAAATGGTCTGAAGAGGAGGAAGCAGTCCCAGAATAAGCATCCTTCAAAAAAAAACTCCGGTCAGGGGCTATACTTGTCCCGGAAAAAGCCCTAAGTAACATTGAGCTTGCATTATACGCTCGTCGTTTAAGAATTCCCCATTTTAGAGGTGTATATATGCTTGATAAGCTACCTTCAAAGCCATATCAACGTGAGAGGATTATTGTCAATCTCGATTACTCTGATAATGAAGGAACTCATTGGGTAGCTATAAAGAAGGAAGGTGATATCGCGTTTTATTTCGATAGCTTTGGAAACTTGAAACCTCCGAAAGAGGTAGAAAGCTATCTCAAAGGAGTTAAGCTGATGTATAATACAAGAAGATTTCAGAGTTTTAGCTCAGTTATCTGTGGACACCTGTGCTTGCAATTTCTATCACAATGAGTTACACTATTGATGTTAGCGGGAATGATTCCGATCTTACCACCTACCTGAATCCCCCTCTGAGGATTGATCCTCGCGGGAATTATGAAATTGCTCTTCTGAATTTTGAAACCTTCTATTCCATTCCCAATGTGGACGAGAGCAATAATCTCTTCCATTACATTTCCAATGACACTCTTAAGGTCATCGATATTCCGCCTGGAACTTACGAAATTGCTGATATTAATACTTACCTCAAAGATAAGCTTAAATTCGATGAAAACGACTTCTTCATTCGTCCTAATAATAACACAATGAAGGCTGAAATCAAGTGCCCCTTTTCTATTGATTTTTCTAGGGGACGTTCTATTGGATCTCTTTTAGGATTCAGTGAAAACAAAGTTATTGCTCCTAATCAGGTGACTGAATCTGATTTCCTAGTAAACATATTTAAGGTGAGCATCATTCGAATCGAATGCAGTATTGCGACAGGCTCTTTCATCGATGGTAAAAGAGGACACTCGATCTATGAATTTTTCCCTTCTGTGCCGCCTGGATATCACATTTCTCAAGAGCCTCCGAACCCTATTTACCTGCCTATAATAGACACTAATCTTATCGATCAAATCACCCTTCGTGTGGTCGATCAGAACGGAGATAGCATCAACTTTAGAAACGAGGATATAAGCATACGTCTTCATATTCGACGAAATGGGGATAGATTTTAGAAGGAGAAACCGTCGCAAAGCATATAATACAGTACAATCACATAATCTCCGTACTCACCCTTTGACTCTTAGAGTGTTAACATCGAGCAGCAAGAAGTTCCTCGAAGCTTTGGGCTTCAGAATTCTGTAATGGACATCTTTAACGTGACCGAAACGCCTTCATTTGAGGATAAGATTGCTAAAGAAGAGGAACATGTGTTTCTCCCGTATAATACATCGGCTCTGGACGCTAATGACGAGATTAGGATACCTTGTCAAGCGGAAGATTTATATACTCTGCCTAACCGGAGTTATCTCTACATTGAGGGATCTGTTTCTAAGCCTAATGGAACAGCTACGTTGGCGAAGTTGACTAACAATGCCCTGGCATTTATGTTTGATGAGATTCGGCTGGACATGAATGGAACTTGTATAGATAGAACAAGGAATCCTGGCATTACATCGACTATGCGCAACTATGCTGCTCTCAATCCCATGGAATCGAATCGTTTGATCAATGCCGGATGGTGCTATCCTGGAGAAGATGTGGATATTGTGCACTCAACAAGCGGAGCATTCAATGCCGTAGTGCCCCTGTCAATGCTTCTGGGATTTGCAGATGACCACAAGGACCTCGTTCTCAATAGCAAGTTTGAGTTGGTGCTCATTCGATCTAAGGACTCTAAGAACTGCATTCTGGCACCCGAAGGAGAAGGAAATGCTATCGTTAAACTTGCTCGCATCGAGTGGAGGATGCCTGTAATCCGCCTTTCTGACACTGAAAAGGTAGAAATCCTCAAGATCGTCAAGGCAGACAGACCACTGCATATCGCATTTAGAACAATGGATATACATACCCAACCGGCCGTTCCGCAAACTAGATCATTTACATGGAACGTCGCAACAACTTCGAAACCGGAGAAGCCGAGATTTGTTATAGTGGGAGCCCAGACATCAAGAACAAATAATGCATCAAAGGACTGTTCCGAGTTTGATCATTGTAACATAACAAATTTGCGGCTTTATCTCAATAGTGAGTGTTATCCCTATCACGATATGAACTTGGACTTTGGGAACTCTAGATTTGCAGCTTTATATGAAATGTATTCAAAGTTCCAAAACTCTTATTACGGGAAAGAAAACTATCCTCTATTGAAGAGAAAAGATTTTCTCAAGCATGCACCATTGTTCATCATAGACTGCTCGCATCAGCCTGAGGAAATTATAAATGGCGCTGTCAATATCAGACTTGAAATTGAAACTAGTGCAAATATACCCGCACAGACTACTTTGTATTGTCTGGTAATACATGACCGAGTTTTCACATACAAGCCTCTGACTCACGTGATGCAGTCATTAATTTAATTTCATCAAAGGATTCTTGTAATGAAGGATATACATGATATAGGATGCGTGTAACAAGGATTTCAAGTGAATAAAAAAGATATATAATATGAAAAGTAATTTAGTTTTATTCCATATCATTGTACATTTCCAATGCCGCCCTTCTCCAGCTCCTTGTTCCTACATATGATATTTCATTAAAGAGAGTTAGATTCGTTAAGTGTCTCTGTATATAACCTTCCAACCTCTTTAACTGACAAAATTCACTAAAATTTAAAAGTATTTCACCTCTGTTTAGAACTGTATTCAGAAATCTGATGCTCTCATCTTCCATATACACAATGACATTAAAGGAATATACAATGTTCTCACTGTAATCACAACACACGTAGTTTCTCTCTTTGAGGAATGCTTCAAATACATGAAGCCTACTTTTAATAATTTCCCAGTCATACACTGACATATACACAAAATTGTCACTGGCTCTATTCTTTATGATTACAGCTGGAATACGAAAGATTAGTCCTACTTTAACACTGTAACTTTTGGATATTTGAACGTCGTGGAGCATGGTAGCCGATGTCATGATTCCCGTTATTTTTAATGAAGAAGCCCGAATCTGTTCCCTCTAATTCTTTCAGAGGTTCAGGCGTCTTGGTAAACGGGAACTACTTGCATGCCTCTTTGGGGTAGCAGCAGCAGACGTCATTCGCTCTTCTAAGAGTGTCAGCCTCCTTTGGAGATCCGCAAAGCTATTTTTATGTACCCTTTTTCGAGGTTTCCTTATAGCTGTCCTGAAACAGAGCACATAACATGTGTGTTAGCAAGAGAAAAAAAATAGATTGTCTCCTGAGAGAGTAGCACTTAAGAGGCGCAAGAGTTTCTTTTTTAAGTTGTATGATAGCAATACTTACATTGATGTTTTGCGGCGTTCGGATTGTGTGCTCGGGGTGCGCTCAGGAGTAACATTCTCGGTAATTTCATCGTCCTGATCTGGCAGGAAGTCGTCTACAAGCTGTGTAGATCGCGCCGTAACAGCATCATTTTCAGCTTCATTGCTGGAGGTTTCGCTATCAATCACGGGCCTAGGATCTCGAACTGTCATTCGTAGCCTGTAACAAAGGTATTTTTTGTACATGGAATTATATATATTTCAGCGATTCTGTAAGGAAAGAGCCGTGAATTTTCTTTAATTTCACTCACTTTGATTGTCTCTGTCTGAGCTGGTACACGCTACACTTCTCATTGCAGAGGAAGTAAGAGTACATATGTTCATGAGCCTCGGGCTGCGTACACAGGGTTGCATGCGTATCACCGTTACAAAATTCAGAGTGGTGTATGGCCTCGTGACTTGGAGCGAATCTATCAACCTCATCAACTCCGCTTTGTTCTTGCTCATGAACCGGCTCTTGGCTGAAATAACGAATAGGTTTCAAATTACTTTTTCTACTTAAATATAAAACAGCATTAAATTCTCTAGAAAAAAAAGAATAATTGCTATTATACTTACATGTATCGCTTTCTGTAGACTGGACAGTTTTCTGTGCATACTTCCCGAGAAGACATCTGATCATGGTATGAAGGTCTGTTACAAACGATTGAATGCATAAGACCGTTGCATAACTCTTTGTGGTAATACGCGTAATGATGCGCCTCCGCTGCACACTCACTCCCAAGAGTTGACATATCAGACATAGCAAATAAGAACGCTGAGAGAATCCACGAACTAATTTAGCGCTCCAAGCTGGAGAGTCTTATATACTCTTTCAATAGTGGTGGGGGAATTCAGAGGTGGGAAAGCGTTTGGGCGGAAAAAAAAACAATTTATGACGAGTGCCGATGGAAAACACAACATTATTAACACTGTCCACAAGGGTTCGGGACAATCTCACGAGACATGTATGCCCCCTTCCATAACACATAAACTTTTTTTCGAGTAACAGGTGGCCGATCTCATCTCCCCCTCCCACAGATAGTCACGACGTCTGTATCTATAACATACATTTACAATAATTTATGACATCCCTTAAAAATCTCTGGGAATTCATTTCAATGTTTTCTCCCACATAATCTTTTTCGAGTAACAGGTGGCCGATCTCATCTCCCCCTTCCACAGACAGTCACGACGTCTGTATCTATAACATACATTTACATTAATTTATGGCTTCCATTAAAAAAAGCCCCCTGGGAATGCAAGTTGTGACATGTTTCCATACCACCTGCAACATCTTGGGTGGTCCTCACACCCCCCTCCCCTCCCCCTCCCATCGGCGGCGGTGTCGCGACTTTATGCAAATTTATGCAAAGTGATCTGGAAGGAAGGTTCTTCTGCTACTCACGGCCAACTGACAGCTGAGTAGGGGACCGGAGGCATTCAGCCCACGCCTACCCATCTATCTCTTGTCACTAACTGAGGGGATGATTAGGGAAGTGTCACTGGTCGCTGGCCGCCTCTTTGCCCTCCTTCCTGGCGTCTGGAACATTCGGGATTATTTTCTGAACCGCGAGACTTCCAGAAACAGCGATATCCCTATATAAGGCCTGCAGTGGGCGAGTCAGTTGAGTTCTTGGCGAGCAGCTGTGAGGAGCACCGAGTGAGCAAACGGACTGGAATACGGTGTACGTGTATCAGAGGAGTTGTACGTGATTGTGAGCGTGGAATGGACCTGTGACAGACGAACTGGTGAATTGTAATTGTGTGCGCTAAGTAATTCTATGTATTCGGCAAGTGTCCCAACTGTAAGTCGGTGGAAATAAAGAACATTTTGAGTTTGTGCAATTGGACTTTTAGTTTCACGAACCCACAAAGTCACAATATTGATTTTTATCTTTGAGATTACCGCGCAAAATTTGACGTCATCAATAGCATCGCTAATGGAGCGAGTTTATCTACTATTCCTCTAGCGGCTTGCGATCGTATTTGATGTACTGACAGCAGCTTTGAGGGCTCCCTCTACAGGCAGGGAAATATACTATTTGAGGGGTGGGTCATGCCCGCGTAATATAAATGCGCGTAATTTTGCCTGGTGCGTAGATACGATAACTGTTGTAGTTTGTTTTAATGAATTTGAACACTATAAATGACGAACAAATACAAACAATATCTTGAACTTTGGTGTTTCTCTGAGAAGATATATAATTTAATATAATTTAATAAAGGAATGTCAAATTAATAACATTATTAGTTTCAAAACATTTTACTAAGGAGCAGATTCTTTTGTCCTTTCAAGAGTGCACGTCATATCGAAGGATGAACGAACGAATGAGTAAATTAATGATTAAAACGGGGGATATGATGCCAAAATGAGTCCAGGATCCCAGGAGCTATGAGTAACCCGACATTCGTCTTCGTAGGATAAGGGGGAAAAAAACTTATTAAATTAACTTAAACTTAGCGAGATTCGAACTCGCGACCTCTTGTGTGTGAGGCCTACCGCTACCTCACACCACGGAGGCCGGCAATAAACAGATTATTTATATAACATATTTATAATATGTATTTATTATATTTATTAATTCTAGATTTGGACCAGTCACTTTATAACGTATAGTGTCTCTCTTTATGCGAGTAACTGATCCTGTATCTTGGAAATGTTTAATGCACCTATTGGTTTTAAAAGACATAAGGATACTAACATTAATAAACATTTTGAGAGAAATGATTTCGTGAGAATGGCAAAAAATTTATATGGTATACTGATAAAACGTAAGACGTTTATGTTGCAAACAAAAGTATGTCAATTAGACGGTAACTGGACACTTTTGCAACATTATACTCCAAGGGACTTCTCTGAATGCCGGATAGCGTTGCATAAACTGCCCTATGCAGCGATTTAAAATATATTTATATGTGACCCCAATTTTAATGTCGAAAGTAGCATTCAACCTTGAAAGCGCTGTGCTCTCTCTTCATATTCATGGTGCTAATCTTAGATTAGAAACGTGCTACTTATACCTATGCGTATACTAGAATGTTAATCACGATTATCGTAAAGAGGGGTAAAAGGGGAAGTTGGTTATATTAGCTACGAGCACAATCACCCTCAGAGCACTGTAATTTGCTTGCTGTTCCGCAAAAAATACTGCTTCTTCTCCGTAGAGGGCATTATGATTTCAAGATAGACTCACCAGTCAACTATGACGTCAAGCTGGCTCTATCGGAGGGCGGGAAATAACGAATAAAAATGTAGATGATATATACACTCTGCCATGTTTGGACTGATACGCATTTTTCTATAGTGTCTCAAACTAGAAAATCCTGTAGTAAACATATGACAGACGAGAAAGAGACATAAACATCAACAGAACCCTCTTATGCTGCTGATTGGTGTTTATATACAGGCTAACATGTCTCTGTACTTCCTACCTATCCTATAGTACTTATCTCTTTTAATTGGTTCATTTATTACCCGTCTTTAAGTATCATATCGGCAGCATTTGTTTTACTTTGGGAACATGTAGGCTTTCAACAATGGTGTTTACTGTATACAGATGTTTTCTTAGGTTTGGTGTATAAGATCACACGCTCATACAGACAAATGTAGAAAATATTGTCACCCAATTATGGGAGAGCACGACCAACTGACAGCTGAGTAGGGGACCGGAGGCATTGTGGCCACGCCTACCAATTTATCTCGGTCACTAACTGAGGGGATGATTAGGGAAGTGCCACTGGTCGCTGGCCGCCTCTTTCCCCTCCCCCTGCCGTCTCGAACCTTCGTGATGATTCGCTGAACCGCGAGATTTCCCGAAACAGCGATATTCCTATAAAAAGGGGCTGCAGTCGCGAGTGAGTTCAGCGGCGGGGCCGGACGGGCTGACCCCCCTAATGCTCCGCCATCTCCCCTTCAACGCGGTTCTATTCCTCACTAGGATTTTCAACATGTGCCTCACCCTTGGGTACTTTCCACGAGAGTGGAGAGAGGCCCGGGTGATTTGCATATTGAAACCTGGGAAAGATCCGGTTCACCCCTCCAGCTACCGATCCATCAGCCTCCTTTCCACCCTCTCGAAAGTTCTCGAGAGGTTGATTCTCATCCGCTTGTCCCCAATATTGGGAGACCTTCAAGCCATTCCCGCACATCAGTTTGGTTTTCGTCCTGGGCACTCCACAATCCAACAGTTGCTGCGGGTGGTGGAGACTGCTGCCCTGGGATTCCAGGAAGGCGCCTTCACTGCTGCAGTTTCTTTGGATGTCGAGAAGGCCTTCTCCACGACATGGCACGCCGGGCTGCACAAATTGATCCACCTGGGGCTACCAACACAATTACTCAACATTATACACAGCTTCTTGCGACACCGCACATTCAAAGTCACAGTCGCGGGGAAAACATCTACACTCAGACCAGTGAGAGGCGGAGTCCCCGAAGGCTCTGTACTATCCCCCACACTATTCAACGTCTTTATGGCAGACTTTCCAACAGAGCCACGAGTCGAAATGGCACAATACGCTGACGACGTGCTTCTGTTCTGCAAAGACAAACACATCCTCAGAGCCTTCAACCCCCTACAAAGACATCTCCGTCTCACACAGCAGTGGTGTAGGCGTTGGCGGATGTCCGTTAATCCGGACAAAAGCCACGCCATACTTTTCACAAAGCGCCACACCCCCGCAGACTGCCCCAATTTCAGCTACCGAGGTCGAAGGATAGAGTGGACTAACTCTGTCCAGTACCTAGGTGTTAACTTGGACAAGGGTCTAACCTTTCGCCAACACATCAGGGACCGAGCGGCTAAGGTACAGGGAGCAATTGCTTCACTGTATCCAATGCTGGGGTCAACCTCGATGCCAGTTGGCATGAAGTTATACCTTTTCCGAGCGCTGGTAATCCCGGTTATGCTTTACGCCTGCGAGATCTGGGGCATGGCCGCAGACAGCGTGCTAGCATGACTCCAACGTGCACAGAATAGAGGACTTAGGTCTATATATTCTGTGGGTCCTTATTTTCCTACCAGGTTGCTACACGAGGCCTCGAGTCTCCCATACGTGGAGGATGAAATCAGGCGCCGGGCATCAAAATTTTACGCAAGTTTACCATCTCATAGAAGCGCCCTTGTCAGATCCCTGGGAGATTATGACCCCACTAGACGCCGCTCTAGTCAGCACCGGTTACCCCGCATGGCTTGCGGGCATCCGAGATAACCAAGGAGCTAATCCGAACAGCAGCTAAAGCTGAGCTCCGCATAATTCTTCCAAGCTGCTTGGCATCAAAATTATAAACCCAAAATAATAAACAAAACACCAGGGTGCAAGGTGTTGCATCCTGTCCTTCAACCCCCAGGTACTACTAGTAACCTCAGAAAAATTCATCATCCTAAAAATCAACATTTCACCCTACAACATCCCGATACTTACCTTACCTGCGGTAAAACCCTTAAAAACGGGTGGGCACGCAGCAAAAACCTTCTGGCTTTATACAGCCAGCACCACATGGCATGGCATGGCAGTGAGTTCAGTTCTTGGCGAGCAGCGTGAGGAGCGCCAAGGGAGTTAACGGACCGGAGGACTGTGAACGTGCATCAGAGGAGTTGTACGTAACTGTGAGCGTGCAGTGGACCTGTGACAGAGGAACTGGTGAATTGTAATTGTGTGTATTACGTAATTCTGTGTAATCGGCAAGTGTTCCGACTGTAATTGGGTGGAAATAAAGAACATTTTGAGTTGTGCAATTGGACTTTTGATTTCACGAACCCACAAAGT
Source organism: Mantis religiosa (assembly GCA_030765055.1). Classification (NCBI taxonomy): domain Eukaryota; kingdom Metazoa; phylum Arthropoda; class Insecta; order Mantodea; family Mantidae; genus Mantis; species Mantis religiosa. The sequence continues at coordinate 42,374,276 of CM060949.1, read as the reverse complement.
CACAATATTATTGACTAGACGACACTCGAGTTCTACGCAAAGCTCTTTCGATTGAGCTAAGGTGCGAGATGATACCAACTTGCATCTAAAAATGTAATACCACCGTTTCAAGAAAATGAGATTTTGGTTCATTAAACAGATAGAGATAACCTTTATTTACGAAAAAAGAGAGAAATCATTCGTTTCTTTTGAGTTTTTACAATTAATGGACAATTTAATTGCCTTTAAGTATACATCTTCAGTTGAACGTAATCAGTTCATTCAGTTTACTGTTGTTACAGCGCTTGATAAAATTATTGTTGGGATTATATGAATTTTAAGTAATTACCAAACTAAGCAGATTGGGTATACGCTCTAGTGTTCATGACAGAGGGGAATATCTAGTACACTGTGACCTGTTGTATCAAGGGATGATGGGAGAAAATCACAAGAGTGTACCAGCCGCGGGTGGACAGGAAACATCGGCGCGTAAGTTCCTAACAACTCCTAGCTCGGAGTCCAATTTTCTACTGGGGCGATGATTGACCCGTGTCACGAAATAGCTTCTGGTGTGCACAAAGAACAGTTGTTTCTTGGGACAGCACCATACAGCACAGTACCTCTCATCTGAAGGATGTAAAGGAAGCTCCAGTATAGAGCTAAAACACGAAATGCCCAAGATCAGAGTGAGTAGTTGATGGGAATCGAACCCAGCTTCGCATAGTATCACTGAACTATCTCGCCCAGTATTCTAAATAGATAATAATGTCTAGGGAACCTCGTGTGACTGCTACACACCATACAGTTTTCGTTTTATTTTTATGACCGGAAAGATATTTCAGTAAAAAAGCTTCCAAGGGCTGCATAAAATATAAGAGAGCCATTCAGTTATAAAATAAGAAGGCCTTTTTGCAGCGACATTAACATAAAATGCTTATTAAGAATTTCCGTCGATATTGGAAAACATTCTGTTGAATTGTGGGTTCATATATTTATGGACGGCATGTTACATGTTTAACTATCATGGTAAACTAATACTGGTGAAAACAGAAACAGAAATGCAGTCGATATTACGATGTTCAGCTCTTGGGTATATGATAGAGTAAACTATGGCGTGCGCATATCCTGAAGACACCATAAAACAAAATGACGCACTTCAAGTCGTATGTTTGAGACGATAAGATACAGGAAACGTTATCGAACCATGTTTGCCATATTCTGCTGTGTTAGGTTGCTGATATTGAAGAGAGGTCTTGTCCATAATATTGTGACCGTTCTCCTTGGTCAGGAACATAGGATAATTAATTATGTAGGATGTCAGACGTATAGTAAGAAGTGTGATTGTAATTGGGAGTAGTTTTATATTGCAATGATATAAACGTTTATCTGAAAGAACTTATCGACAGAGTATAGCTAGATTTTGCAAGTTGGGAAACACATCTGGCTAAGTTATGCCGCCTCCTTTGTCTGGTAACAAAAGCAAACTGAGGCAAATGTGCCCTGAGGCTAGCATAGGTGCCGCTCTGTGGCGTCTAGGTTTCATTGAATCTTTAAAGGTACCTGTCTTGTACTGATTTCTGAGGGATTATATGCATTCCTGAGTGCTCCCTTCGGAACGTGCTTGCGCATAAATTAGACTGCAAGCCTGGGAAAGTTTATAGCATTTCTCCGTCATGCGCACACCTAATATTTCAAAAATAGTGGGAAGCAAAATTATGAACTATCCAATCACTCACTAGTAATGCATCCACGTGACGTCCCCAAAATTGAAAACCTTGCGATAGTGGGGGTGGTTTTAGCTATGGCAGAACTTAGAAGTTCCTGGTCAGGTCACTCAGTTACTAGACACCGATGGAGTAAACCACGTATCACTCAGTTACTACACACCGATGGAGTAAACCACGTATCACTCAGTTACTAAACACCGATGGAGTAAACCACGTATTACTCAGTTACTAGGCACCGATGGAGTAAACCACGTATCACTCAGTTACTAGACACCGATGGAGTAAACCACGTATCACTCAGTTACTAGACACCGATGGAGTAAACCACGTATCACTCAGTTACTAGACACCGATGGAGTAAACCACGTATCACTCAGTTACTGGACACCGGGGGAGAGACCCACGTAACACTCAGTTACTAGACACCGCGGAGTGACCCGCGGTTACTAAGTTGCAAGGCTCGAAGGAGTGAACCACGCGTATACTAAGTTATACGATACCGCGGATAAACGACGTGCATTAAGTTACAAGACACCGCGGAGTGAACCAGTCAGCGTAGTGAACGCGAACCTGTAACCACACGTAGACACGCGCAGTAAGGGAAACAACCAGATAGCGGCTTACAATTGGTGGCGAGTCGAGCTAGTGTTGCAGATGATAATAAATTGAGAATGGACAAATGCGGATAGTTTTTCTCCAATACCACAACCACGCCAGGAAGTATCCACGCCCTGAGCCCTGAGCACCTACAAGAGTCCTCATGCCGAGCGCCCGGAGAAAAACCCTGTCTGTACCAAAAATCTCCCCACCTGTGACCCCTCTCCATCACCGCTATCTAAATATGAGGTGCTGAGATAAGGGAGATCTCAGCCGGGTTACATCAGAGCCTGAACCGCCTCAATATGCAAAGGACTTGAGACCAGGAAATACATTCTGTGTTACTTTCGATGTAAGCTGTAGAAGCCAGGAAGGATACATAGGAAATATCTGCACTTTCACGTGCAATGAAAATAACAAGAACTTCAGGAGGGAACCAAAATCGTAAGTTTTCAGTTTTCTCTGAATACTAGCAGCTCTGTTTGCTCTTCAGATGCTGTGAGGGAAAGAAAAGCTCTCGGTCGAATTGAGCACGAAGTAATCCGGCCACTACTTATCTCTCTTGTGTACCTCACAGTTCTATACACTGACATATCTCGGACGCCTCTTTCGAAATTTTAACGCTTTAGGTGCGTTCAGCACTGCAGATTACTTACTGAACCATAAATGGTGTACGAACGATGTAAGAAGCAATTCATAAACTGCTGTACAGAGCTGTTGAAACTATTACAAAGGAGGTTTTAAAATTGTGCGCTCTCACACATGGAAAATTCCTTAAAATAGTTGTATAAATTATGGTGTCGTTTCTCTTAACCTTGCTAGCTCAGCCTGCTTGGCTCCCAGGCCTTCAAGCCTTGCTGAATAGCACAGTTGCACTTTTATCCTCTACTCTCACTTGACGTTTCCCCTTATTCCATCACATGTTCTTTTCCACTCCATACTTTCTCATAAATTTTTCTTTAGCTTTCCAAAACATCCTCCCTATATTTCCATTTCTATTTTCATTTTCCCCGTAGCTGTCGACTCGCTATGCATCTTTTCCTATTTCTTCTCCCATACTTGCTGCCTTCATGCTGCTAACTCTTTACATTATACCAAAATATGAACTGCACTTTCCGTTTTTCCACATAATTCACATATTTATACATTGTTACTTTTTAGTCCCCTTAAAAACATTGATCCTGTTTCAATCGAAACCATTCCTTCCCTCTCCTGTCTGTTACATTGGTTTATATATCTTTCTCTTCCCCACTCTCTCCTTATTAATCTATAAAATTCTAACGATATTCTGCATCTTCTTCATCATCTTACGCCACCAGCATCACGTAAACATAGGGGAGGAGTTTGTGTGCCATACAGTCGCGCACGTACTCAGGCAACCAAGGTCACGGGCAACAATAATTTATCAAAAGTATACACGACGGACACAGTGTTGAAGTATATTGCATATTTATTCATAAATTATACAAATCAAACATCTGTTTCTGATGTATGAATGCAAACAAAAGAATAATATTTATTATGTGCATAGTAAATAAAAAGCTAATTCATGTAACAATACTACATGATGTCTGTACATATGCCTAAGTGTACTCAGAGCACCAACAATTACTTGAGCTACAGTCCTTCCCATACAATCTGACGTTTCGTCTATGGAAACCCATATTCTGTTGAATGAGTTTCTAATATCCTGAAGTACGTCTTCGTAGCATTGCTTTAGATATTGCTTACGTATTGTGGACTCGGATAGCAATCCTTTTCGTGTATATCTTTCTAAAAGCTATTTGACATAACAATTTTCTTTTTTCCAGAAGGGGATGTTTGCTCCCAGCTTCAATCAGGTAGCACAAAGCATGACAAAACTACTGTATCTGTCTGTTTTAACCTTAGATACTGAAGACACAATTTCCTTTCTCTTTCTCTTTTTACCAACAACAGGAGTTGATGACCAACTCAGTTGACGATCTACACCTCGTGTACAACTAATTTCACGAATTTTTGGCTGATCTTCCGGGTGTTAGTTTATACTTCACTATTGCCACCTGTTGCATGCTTATATTATACTTAAATACAATAATTTAATTATGTACTGCCTGCCCATTGAGGCGGTTCAGGATCTGATGTAACCCGGCTGAGATCTCCCTTATCTCAGCACCTCATATTTAGATAGCGGTGATGGAGAGGGGTCACAGGTGGAGAGATTTTTGGTACAGCAGAGTTTTTCTCCGGGCGCTCGGCATGAGGACTCTTGTAGGTGCTCAGGGTTCAGGGTTCAGGGCGTTGGTACTTCCTGGCGTGGTTGTGGTATTGGAGAAAAACTATCCGCATTTGTCCATTCTCAATTTATTATCACCTGCAACACTAGCTCGACTCGCCACCAATTGTAAGCCGCTATCTGGTTGTTTCTCTTACTGCGCGCGTCTACGTATGGTTACAGGTTCGCGTTCACGACGCTGACTGGTTCACTCCGCGGCGTCTCGTAACTTAATGCACACGGTTCATCCGCGGTATCGTATAACTTAGTATACGCGTGGTTCACTCCTTCGAGCCTTGCAAGTTAGTAACCGCGGGTCACTCTGCGGTGTCTAGTAACTGAGTGATACGTGGTTTACTCCATCGGTGTGTAGTAACTGAGTGATACGTGGTTTACTCCATCGGTGTCTAGTAACTGAGTGTTACGTGGTTTACTCCATCGGTGTCTAGTAACTGAGTGATACGTGGTTTACTCCATCGGTGTCCAGTAACTGAGTGATACGTGGTTTACTCCATCGGTGTCCAGTAACTGAGTGATACGTGGTTTACTCCATCGGTGTCTAGTAACTGAGCGATACGTGGTTTACTCCATCGGTGTCTAGTAACTGAGTGATACGTGGTTTACTCCATCGGTGTCTAGTAACTGAGTGATCTGACCAGGAACTTCTAAGTTCTGCCATAGCTAAAACTACCCACACAATCGCAAGGTTTTCAATTTTGGCGACGTCACGTGGATGCATTACTAATGAGTGATTGGATAGTTCATAATTTTGCTTCCTTCTATTTTTGAAATATTAGATGTGCGCATGACGGAGAAATGCTATAAACTTCCCCAGACTTGCAGTCTAATTTATGCACAAGCACGTTCCGAAGGGAGCACTCAGGAATGCATATAATCCCTCAAAAATCAGTACAAGACACGTACTTTTAAAGATTCAATGAAACCTAGACGCGACAGAGTGGCACCTATGCTAGCCTTAGGGCACATTTGCCTCAGTTCGCTTTTGTTACCAGACAAAGGAGGCGGCATACCTTAGCCAGATGTGTTTCCCAACTTGCAAAATCTAGCTATACCCTTTCGATATGTTCTTTCAGATAAACGTTTATATCATTGCAATATAAAACTACTCCCAATTACAATCACACTTCTTACTATACGTTTGACATCCTACATAATTAATTATCCTATGTTCCTGACCAAGGAGAACGGTCACACCATAAAAAAAGGCAAGAGAGGAATGAAGAGGAGAGGGGTTTGAATTGTTTATCTGTTCTGGTAGTGGATCCTTTTATTATGAAATGAGTATGTGAGAGTGCATATGAGTCACCCATGCTGCCAGATATAATATTTGTTGCAGTAATTGTAGTGATAGATATTAACTCACCATGCATGAGTTATGTGAAACACTTGCGCATTTCAAACGAATCTAGTATCCTTGTCATACTGGGAACACAAGCATAAACACCGTGGGAAAAGCAAAAATGATAACGTCACATATTCCTCTAGCTTGCCTTCTTGTGTTTGGCAGACAGTACAGGCCACCATACTATCCAAATACGTCATATAATTAGTAGTAGTGGTAGTAGTGGTAGAATTGCTACTACCAGTAATTGGGGACTGTCTTTACATGCAAGCGACAAACTTGCTTCTCTCTCCTCTTCTTTCCCTCTTCCCTAAATACATATAGATGCGCAGTGATCTTTTATCGCTAATCATAGGTAATACATGTAATACTAGTTGTTTTAACACCGAATTTCTGCGATAACAAGTGTTTGATTATTTAGCGTTAAATTTCATGGGTGCCGTAATCAAGATTAAACACGAATTACACGTGTACATTCTATGCAATATTAATTCCTAATTCAAAATTAGTAATTAATATTACAAAAGTATTTGATTTTGACCTATGTGATGGTATCAGCTGGCAAGGCGATGTTTATTTGTTAGCGGTGTATGTAAATCTGGAGAGTTTTGATAAAATAGATGAAATTGTACAGCAGAAATTACAAAGTTAATAATAAGCGTATTACTCCATTGTAGCGAGTGGGACGTTTAAGATTTGTAAACGTTTCCGAAGACAATGTGGAAGAGTCAGTTGAGAATAAAATCCAGATCACGCACTGTCCTACTGGTTGTTCTTTTAAACTGTATCAGAACATCCTGTAGTCCTTCATCCGTTGAGTGTACAGTTCGATACGCCTAAGTTTTACGCACAGTCGTAAGACTCGTGTGTCGGAGAAGTTGTCTAGCAAGCACGGGTCAGATTCAAGTAGAATCTTCCACGTAGTAATACAGTTGAAGGTCCGTACGCTACCTCATGCAGTAGCCTGTTTTTTGTTGTCAATTTCCAAGATGCTTTAAATGTGAAAGAGGAATACTTGTTATCGTCAGTATAAACCAGCATGCATTTTGTCAACAGTATGTGTTGCAGCTTCTTTCTTCGAATATAAATAAGTATATTATTTATACAAAGTATGAGGAATTTGGTATAACTATACAACAAAGATCAATAAGTTTGAATGTTTATTTTATTTTATATTTTTTGGTATGACATGATTATGTAAAAAACTGAAGCTGCTGACATTGAAGCAAACTAGGTTATTAATAACTAAACACTAGTAACACAACTTCACTATTTACTTATCTTATTTAAATCCTGGGACCGGTTTCAAAGTAAAACATCTGCTTCATCCTCAACCACTCAGCTTGACACTCACCAACTAACTGACTGACTGACCTAGACCACTACCGGAGTTTGAAGAATAGCTCCCTATCTAACTGCCATCTACCGGGGACAACACAAACTTATTGATGACATTTATTGGAGGGATATCAAAATTCATTACGCGATCCTTATTTTTCAAAATAAATATCTTCTCCCAAACCATTAAATCTATCGGTTCTTACAATTGTTTCAATAATTTAACTTATGGATTTACTTCATGATTATATGACCAAAAATGATCAGCCACTGCCGATTTCTCTGTCTGTCTATATTTAATATTCCTAAAATGTTCCTTCGCTATGGTTTCTAAATTACGCTTGGTCCTACCGATATAGATCTTATCGCATTCTAAACAGTTAACTTGATAAGTACCAGATTTTTGCTGTCTGAAATTTTGTATTTTTTAGAAAACTGTAGTAAATTCTTTATACTGTAATTATTATGAAGTGCTAGTATTATACCCACTTCTTTGAAAAAAATTGGAAATTTTTGTTTGCCCATGGATGATAAGTAAATTTTTTGAAAATATAATCTTTTTTTACTTTTTTAAGAGTGAAACATCATTAACATCTTTTTTATATTTAAATTTTATTACTCTTCTGATTATAAAAATCTTTATTAAAGCCGATAGTTAAAGCAGTGTATATAATATGTTTATATTCCGCATTAAATTCTTCTTGGTTTAGAGGTATGTTTATCAATCTGTAAGTCAAACTAATAAAAACAGCAAATTTGTGTGACATAGGGTTAAAACTTTTATTTTTTATATAATTATCCGTGTGAGTTGACTTTCTATAGATGCCAAAATTTAATTTATTGTTATTTATTATTATCTTTAGATCTAGAAAGGGGATGTAACCATTGTTTTCAATTTCTATTGTGAACTTGATAGATTTATCCTGTGAATTTTAAAGCAACCTCTATATATCTTTCAGGAACTATCGCAAAAATGTCATCTACGTATCTATACCATATATTAAAAATTGAAGGAAAAGCTTTAGTGACTTCTATTTTAAAAAAAAACTTATAAATAGATCAGCAAATAGATCAGGATTTAAATAAGATAAGTGAATAGTGAAGTTTTGTTACTAGTGTTTAGTTAGTAATAATGACATTATGATGTTTTGTTTTACATCAATATAAACAGTTGCCTATGTTATTTTCTTTCTGGAGGCAAGCTAGCTATTATGCGTAGGTAACTACCTACTAATTGTACAACAATTACTTAGAAACGATTTATACATTTAATACCCTTTTAATGTTTCACAACTATATTAATGATTTCGTATGCTTTAACAATCTTAAAGTTATGCTTGATAGCAGCATTACAAGAAGAAATTTGGAGAACAAATATTAAACTTTGATATTATAAAGAAGTAAATATACTAAGGTCCTAATGACCGCTGTTATCACATTAAAAGGCACACTCCAAGGTTGTGGGCTCTGCAGTCGATTAAAGCTCTATATATGTTCACCGGAAATCTTCACTTTGCCTTGACATCATGGAGAAACGTCTTCACCTAGATGGCCACTGCCAGTCTACTATGTGTTTCAAATTGGAAGAGTTCTAGGTTGTAGTGAATCAGATGCGTTAGAGCCTTCAGCGTTGCCGCCTTGTTAACCCCACTATTTTTATATTTCCCTCTCTATCTCACACTTTAGAGTGTTCTTGCCGCTAGACGTAAGGGAACGCAAATTGAATTTTCCAAAGCTTTATTGTAATGTGGTTGCTCAAATCATAATTGCAACACGGATATTCGTATATTACACACCAGTTTTAAATATATATTTTAAAATAATTATAGTTTATGAATTACCTACCTTTCTAATCCAATAAATCTGCCAGTGGCGCATCCATATAGCTATGAATGTCACTTCCGTTAAGAGATAATTCACCATTGTCACCGTCTTCATCATCTGAGTGTTGCAAGTTTATGATGATAGGCTCCAAAGTCTCGTCAAGTGCTATTTCTTTCCAAAAGCAGTGTTCTTCTAGCAGTTTTCCCAGTCTTGTGCAGCCTTATCAATTTCTTGGTGAACTGTTTGGACTGTTGTCCAAACGATAACGAGTTCTTCTTCATCTCTACAAGTTTCTGAAATTTTAATCATCTGTTCTGAAGAAAATAGAATTGTTTATGGAGTGAGTTGGAGAGTACATTTTGGTGCGACAGAAAGAGCTGTTGTCCAAGCGAATGTATGACAATGCTGCGAATCAAAGAGTACGTACAGATGTGTTATGTTCAGCTTTCCATTGAATGAACATCCGGAAGAAGCGGCTAAATCAGGCCTGTTGTATCACGACGTAAAGAAAGTGAAATAACAGTGCAGATTGAACTCCACTGAATAAATTAATATTTAAAATAAAATTAAATATGAATATTTTGTCAATTTGTGCACGTTTGCTAATAAATTATGAATGGTGCAGTTTTGCTTGAGGTAAGATACCAGGCAATTCGTAGACGTGGTTAGGTTGGTTACGCGACTACATTATAGGTTACTATCCAAGTTTCCATATTATATATAGCAGCTAGCTTGGGATTCTTGGAATATATGAAATGTATATACACACTCAGAGTAGGAAAGAAGCTAGTTTCAGAACTGCAGAAATGAAGTGGCAATATCATAGGTGTTCTGAAAGGTTCCCGCCCTAATAAAGATACAATATATCTTTTCAGACATTTTTTTTAATCTTTCAACATAGTCTGCTTTAACTCTACACACTTCTGCCAGTGATGCTCCCATCTCTGTAACCCGTCTAAATAATACTCGGCGTTTTTCTCTGCAAAATAGTTATTCACAAAGGTGATTGCCGCTTCATTTGACGAAAATCTCTGTCCTCCGAGCACAATTTTCAGATGAGGGAACAAAAAGAAGTCGCTTGTGGCTAGATATGGTGAGTAAGGTCGATGGTCAAGCAGTTCAAACCGTTATTCGTGGTTTTTCATCATTGCAATCGCTGAGGTGTGAGACGGTGCGTTCTATTGGTGAAACAGGATTTTCTTTTTCTGTAAATTTGGCCGTTCTGCCTTCAGCTTCTCAAGTAATGATGTGTAGGATGGTCCTGTAATGGCGTTTCCTTTTTGTAGATAAGATAACTCCATAACTACCGCAAAAAACAGTCGCCATCACTTTCCCAGCCTAAAAACAGATTTTGCATTTTTGGAACCGGTTACCACTTTGCAGTCCACTGTTTGGACTGTATTTTTGTTCCGGGCGTAAAACAGTGCATCCAAGTTTCATCTACAATAATTAATCGGCGCTAAACCTCTGATTTATTGCGGCTGAACTGCGCCAACAGAGCGCTGGAAATGTTCATTCGAACACGTTTTTGTTCTAGCGTGAACAAACACGGCATCCAATACGCGGACAGCTTTCTCATGTCAAAATGTTGATGTAATATATGACAAACACGTTTTTCTGACATGTTCATAGCCTCTGCTATCTCTTCACTTTAATTTGTTGGTCGTCTAGCACCATTTGGTGAACTTTGGCGATGTTTTCATGGGTAGTTGCAGTTTTTGGACGTCCCGAACGTTCTTCCTCTCCCAAGCTCTTACGACCACGTTTAAATTCAACTACCCAAAATTTCACTGTGGTAAATGATGGTGCAGAGACCCCATGCACAGAATCTAACTCATCTTTGATCTATGTAGGCGTATTGCCTTTCACAAATATTTAATGACAGCTTGATACTCGATTTTGTCCATTTTCATAAGTACACTCATTTCAACTCTTTCAAACGGCTGTTGCATAACAGAGCGTTCATACTGGCTGAAACTTTGTGAGTAACTCTCAAAAGATCAATTACCGAAAATCACTAGCTTTTGTTTACGAGTGCTGTCATCTTCATGTTGAGATCGGAAATCTTTCTCGTAATATTAGAATCTGGTAGTGGGAGTCTTACAAAAGGGGAGTTCATTAGGAGAATTACTGGGCAGAGTGAGACATTCTGGATATAATCTCCGACATTATCGCTGGCGGAATGAAACGATTAGGCGTCATTCTTGTCTCAAGAATTGAATCCCGTGTTATCGCGTGCTATAGGATTGAAATAAGTTATCTCCAGTTATTTGTATGTTAGTTTCTATTGTCAGACAATTTATCCATTGAAGTAAATGCTATTTATTAAAGGTTTCAAATTTCGAACCGGTGTCATTCTTTCTTTGAACGCATGAACACCCACGCATGACCTGGGATAGACTTCTCTAAAACAATATCGAACGAGAAATTATCGCTACAACTTTGAGCAGCATCAAAACATGGTGAAGCAGACCTAAGGGCTTCAAGTTTTACAGCGAAAATGTCGCAATTGGCATGGTATTATTACTCTATTTCTATTTATACTCCCAAGAACGGATGTGAACGGAAGTTCAATTACCTCAAATGTCCACATCCTCTTGTCATGAGTCATACAGCATGCTCAGTTTATCGTTCAGTAGGAGACACAAAAGTTATAAAAGTATTTTCCTGTGAGGGAAATAACAGCGACATCAAATAGCGAAGCGGGAACATTTATAACCTAATTAGCTCTACCTACAAAACCATGTACATGCTCCTTCCAAAGTATGGCAATAAGCTTTTGGTTTTAGTTATCTTGTATCATAGTTAATCGCTATATTATTTATCCAATATTCTTGATCGATATAGTAAACGAAAGTTCCCACGTCAAGCATAATTTGAAAGAGAATTTCATCATAATGCATACATTCTTCTCTGCTCTTCTCTGATGCTACTACAGGAGGGTTCGGTACTTCGCAGATAACTTCAAGCACGCCTTATTCGATTGAGAGGAGCATATGGGAGGTCCAATTATTTACTCTCCCTTTTTTGTAATTAACGTCCTGAAACATTTAGTCATATCGGACGATGAATGAAATGGGTGAAACGATGCTCAATGCGTCCGGGGTCCATGGAGCTTAGAGTTACCCGACATTCGTCTTTCAGGATAAGGGAAAACACCGGAGAAACCTTATCCAGGTAACTCACCCTGACCGAGATTCGAACTCGGGACCTCTTGATCGTGAGGCAGACATGCTACCATCTACGCTACCTAGGCGGGCTACTCTCCCTTGCTTGTGGCTGTTGTATTCTCCACTATCCCACTACATGTATTGCAGTCACAGTCATAAAGTATACAGTGGAAGGGGACAATGTAAGATTGTGGTTACCACGTCTCAGAAAGAAGGAATGACTTGAAAACAACACACACACGCACAAAAAACATAGTCCACAAGCAGATAAACCACAGGTATGTACGTGATTACTAAACTTTCAAGAAGGACTTTGACAAGGTAAATATACATAAATTATGAAATATTATGAAAGAGAAAGGTGTACCCCAACATTTGAAACAACAATAAGAAATTTATATGTAGAAAATAAGATGATGATAGAAACTTGAGTGAAGACAGATCAAATGGCAACAATAAACAAAGGAGTAAAACAAGGGTGTCCACTTTCATCGTTATTTTTTAATACTAATATTGGCGATGCCATATCTGATTGGCAGACAAAATTAGATTCGCCTTTTATAATTATAAATAGATATCTGAATATTTTGTTATTTGCAGACGATTAAGTCATATCTAGCTCAGAAAATGGTCTACAAAAAGCGTTACATATATTAAATGACACTGTCCGTTAATATAGTGTAAAATAAACAAAACTAAAGTCTTGGCCTTCAAGGGATCCAATACCATAAGAGCCAAAATATTATTAGAAGGAAATCCCGTTGAACAAGTCAACAGCTTTAATTATCTTGATTGTAATATATCATATTTTAAAAGTAGTGATATTTAAATAAAATCAGCAAATTTAATGGTACATGTGTCAACATAAAGAGAACCTTGAAAAACACGAGAAGAGAGACTAAATTAAGTTTTATAAAATAATGGCGGTTCCTATATTATTATATGGTAGTGAATTTTGGACTTTAAAAATGATTGAAACAGTGGAAATGAAGTTTTTAAGAAATTTAGCAGTGTATAATCTTCTAGATAAGCAAACAATTGAGAACATTAAAAAAGAATTGACTATTTTAAAGTACGCCGACCGCTCCCTACCTTACCGGCCGGGTGCTCTAGCCGAGTGTCGCCGTGTTTTTTTCAGGCGCTTGCTAGCCCTGGGGTGCTTGAGCCGAACCATACTCACGAGCGGCTCGGTACCCTTGAGTTAGTTCGGTGTAAGTGGGCTCTCCGGGCGGCAAGTGGTGAGTGGCGCTCTTCTACCATGGCACAATTTTGCTTTTTGTAAAAATGTGCTTCTTGTTTCTGGCCTGGGGCATGTACTCATAAGTTCACAACTGTTGGGAATTTAATATCCGAGGGACTAAAACTCCTGGTTAAGAAAGGGATATGTAAATATTAGCCTGTATGTCATGTTAGGTACATCTGAAAGGGGCACACCTTCACTTAGTTTTAGGTGTTACCGCATACTTTCCAAATTTTCTCCATTGGTTACTCGTTGTCTACCTGTCTTCCTGTTTAATATGTTTTAAGGTTTCCACCTTTTTCACCGACGAGGATCGGAACAAAAGCTAACAGATAGAATAAAACAATATAGAAATAACTGTAAGGAGCATGTCAATATAATGAATGATAGCCAAATTCCAAAATTAGTTTTAGATGAGAAACCATTAGGTATAAGAAATGTTGGTACACCATGAGAAAGATGAATACAAAACTTTTAATTTAAAATTTATGAGACCGGAACGAGCCTTCATGGCTTAAACCGTGAACAGTTGATGATGATGATGATGATGATGATGATGATGATGATGATGATAATGATTACTAAACTTTCCTGACTCGAAGAACTATCCTACTGCTGGAGACATCTAGTGAGGGTGATAAACAACACGTTCAATTGCAGCCCGCTGATGTCCACTGGAAGCAAGCATCTGTTCCATTAGTCTGGCAGCGCCTCACGCCAGGAAACCTAGAAATATACCTGAAGTATTCGTAGGAAACATACTGAATATAAATGAAGGAAGGGAATCGTGGTAAGTATCAAATAATCCCATCAGTTTGTGTACCGTTCAGAATAAATCAAGTTCAAGAGTGGTATCCAAATCGGAAGCTCCTGAATGTGTCCCACATTATATATATATATATAATATGTTGTTCTCGTTGTTGTCACAAGATGTTCTGCCTTCATTGAAATGTCCCACCCAGGAACGCACATTTGACACATCCATGGTACCATCACTACATGCCTCACTCAAGCGATGGATTTCAATAAGTGTCGCACCACGAAAATGGAGAAAACGAATAACTACACGCTGTTCTCGAAATGAAAACATCGCCAATTTAAGTAACAAAAGCAGTCTTAATTCTCGTCGCTGCCACTAGAATTCAACGCACTGTACAGTGCTGCCATCTCTGTCACGTATCCAAAAGGAGTCCACGTGTATCAAAGAAAGCCAGAAGTTCCTATACCTGGACTATCCCAGTCCTGAAAACTATAGGTGTTTTAACTTTAACGTATCTTGTACCATAGACGTTGTATCACTAAATTGTGTACTTTTGACGAGATCATAATATTTCTGGTTACAAGTGTCTATCTCATAGATATAAAACTTGCATACACTTTATTCAGTGTAAAGAGAACTTCACACTATATTAGTAAATGGTTTTAGAACATAGGTACCGTTTGTCATGCAAATCTCTAAAATAAAATATGTTTTAATACAATTGTTATACACTTTTGAAAAAATCAAACGTCACTGGATGACGCTTAACTACGAAGTTTATAAGTCAACTGTTTTTACATTTTACACAGATACTGGCTGGATTCATAATAAAGAGAGCAAAAATGGAAACGTATTATTACAATGTATGAGTGAAATTAGTTTTCACATTTTATGTCACTTATTTATGGTTCTTTACAAGCATGATACTGGAAACACTGTGACACTGTCACATGCTTTAAGCCTCTAGGGAGAATGGATATACAAACTGACTAAATGGATAAAAGAATTCTTATCTCCCAGCTGGATAGAACCTGGAATATCTAGATACGAAGTATAAAAT